>PVJO010005628.1:0-96606 GCA_004026905.1 Hystrix cristata | reverse complement strand
GCGCCAATTTGCCCAGGGGAGGTGTCCACTACCTGGTCACCCCATACAGAAAGGACCAATCCCAAAAACACACTTTTGAGCCGCCAACGTCACGAAAGGGGGGGCGACTAAGGGATAAAAGGCCACTATCCGAGCCATTCGGGGTCACTTCGCTCGAAGGAGACCGAGGAGCTGGAACACCGGGAGGAGCTGCACGGCGAGCGTCGGAGAGCTTCATCAGCCTGCCTGCCTCTTCTCTCCTCTGCCCGGTCTCCGCTGCCCTGCTCCTGCACGGAGCCTGGCTGTTGCTGCTGCGACCTTGAGCTATAGCGCCAAGCTGTGACCCAACCACTGAGCCGCCGTGACCCTGAGTCGCCGTGACCCTGAGCCGCCGCGACCCGGGGCCGCCGCGACCCGGGGCCGCCGCGATTTGAGCTACTGCGATCCTGGGCTGCTGCGTTCCTGAGCTTTAATAAAACCTAATAAACCTGGCCTGCTGGGCCGGTTGCTTTGTCCCGGTGTCCGCCCAGGCGGCGGACCCGGGCTGTGCATCTAATTGAGCTGTAACACTGAGCTGTAATAAACCTGGGCGGTAACCTAACAATAGCAACAGCAGTTTTTTACATTCATTTACTCAGTGTTCAACATATTTACTAAACGCACGCTCAGGGTTCGTCTTGTGGGTAACGTGACAGGATGTTGCATCGACCAAGAAAATCACAGCCTGCTCTCAGCAGGGGGGGCAGATATCGATCAAGAAAGCCCACACTGGAGGATTGGAATGATGTATTCCAGGAGTGCTCTGAGGAGTGGGGCGGGGGTCAGACGACGACAGGAGCAGGCACCGGGGCCCCAGTCAGAGTCGGGGCACTGGGGAAGCGGCCCTGGGAAGGTGCCGGGAAGCTGGCACTGCAAAGCCAGAGGTAACAGGAGCAATGGAAAGAGAACGTATTCCAGGCAGCAAGAAAAACCTGGGCAAAGGCCAGATGGCCAGCAGGACCATTAAACCTGAGAGCATTCAGTGCGGTTGGAGTGGGGGAGGAGCAGAGTTCCGGGGAGGCGGCAGGAAGGAGGGTGGCGACCGGAAGCTGAAGCAGGTCAAAAAGAAGGAGCAGGAGGCCAGGGGTGATTCTGAACAGTCCTTCTCTGGCTGCCAGAGAGAAGGTAGATTCGGAGATTCGGAAGGATTTTGCTCCCAAAGTCTGGAGCTGGTTTTGCTGCATGTCCAGGATTCCGGGTGTTTCATTTTCCCTGTTGTCTGCACCATGCCTGTCCAGACCTCAGTTCCTGAGAGCAGAGACTAGGTCTGCATCGCACTCACTTCTGAGGCCCAGCTTCCATCCTCGGGTGAGACACATGGCAGGGGCCAAAGAGATGCACGCTGTGGGAGTGCCCCATCTGTCTGTCTGTCTATACCTGTGGCGCTGTCTGTCTGGACCTACCTTTACCCATGGACTTCTCTTTTTAGCCTGGTCAGGCCCAGTGGGACATGCAGGATACAGGCCAGGCATGCAGGAAGAAGACTGTGCTGGCTGCTGGCTGGGGAGGCTCTGGCCTGGAAGCCCCAACCACCCCAGCCATTATGGACACAGTTGCTGGCTCCCTCCACCCAGGGCAGATCAGACAGCTATCCAGAGTCACTCAGGCTGCAGAAACCCAGTGGCCCTGTCCACAGAGTCAACTCTGCCCAGCCTCAGCTCGGGCAAAGGAGGTGAAGGCAGAAAGTTGAGGACTGGAGCATGGGACGGTTAGGATATTGTATTAGTTACTT
Organism: Hystrix cristata; assembly: GCA_004026905.1. NCBI lineage: Eukaryota > Metazoa > Chordata > Mammalia > Rodentia > Hystricidae > Hystrix > Hystrix cristata. Next base: position 94,856 of record PVJO010005628.1, on the reverse strand, counting down.
TTCTAGAGTTGATGGTTTTCAAGAGAGCAGATTTAATACAGGACAAGTACAAGTTACAATACTTACACACAAGCCAAATGCAGGAAGAGTGCAGAACATCCGTCTATGCAATGGAGACCCGAAAGACCCAAACAAGGGCTGGGAACCCACGACAATGTCCCATGTACATCTGTGTCTGCACTAAAAGCCTGAAGAAATCTATACTGGAACCAGGATAAGATGTTCGCAGTAGAGATGAAGACCAGAGCGCCTCCAAAGCAAACAGCAGCCATCCTCAACAATGGGAAGGGCCCAAGTGTCTTCTGCGACAAGAACAGCCGTGTCCCTTCCGAAGAACCAGCCACAGTAGAGGTTCCTCTGGGAAACAGCTGGCCCCTATCTTCTACTCCTGCTCTCCTTTATGCTGTGTTGGCAATAACCTTCAGGTGGATCTTCTATGTCCAGAACCACACCAACTCAGTTCAGCTGGGCGTTCCTGCGCAGGTTGACCACAATAAGTCCTCCACAGATACAGAGAGCCATGACAGGGAGCTGGAGGGTAGCAGCTCTCACTCAGGAAGTGTTGTCCCAAGCTGCTGCTGGGCTCACTCACCACAGGCACCCAGGTAAGCAGTGAGCTCTCCCCCAGGTGAGACGTGCAAGTGACATGGGAAGCTGGAAGAATTCCCAGCTCCTATCTTCAACCCTGCTGGGGACACCCCAGCAAGTATCCTCCGCTCCATCGCGGCCCTGACAGCCGTCCCACTCCCGTCCCTGGAGCTGGTCACTGGCTGCGCGCTCCTATGCAGGTCCCTGCTCTCTCCCTCGCTGCCCTGACTCCTGTAACACAGAAGTGGGGGGACTCAGGGTGGCATTTTCCTTACCTTCTCAGCACTCAGCACCACACAATAATTGCAGGTATTCTCAACGTCTACAGTACTTGTCTTCTGAAATAAAAACACTTAAAGTCTCTAACCAATTAGTAAAAACACGGGAAGATACTTTAATTTCAGGACACCTTTTCCCATGTTTTCTTTGAAGAAAATTTAAGTATTCCTCCCGAGGACCAAGGTCTGTGGCCAGCGTAGGAGATCCCAGGGACCCCTCCACCCTGTCTCCTGTGCCCTTCCCACTTACCAGGAGCACTCAGGTGGGGCAACGGGTCCAGCCCCGCTTCGACACGCTCTCTCTGCCTCTGTCTTTCTGACTCTCTCTCTCTCGCTCCTCACTCGTCTGATCCTTCCTGAGGAAATCCATTGCAATGCTCCCAGCATAGCGGGCGACCAAGCCCCCGATCCTGATGCACCATTGCCTCTGCCTGCTCCTCGCTGCCTTGGGCGGGTCTCGCTCTCTGCTCTGAGGATTTTGTGTCTTCCTCTCTCTTTGCCTAGTTAAGAGTACTTTATCCTTTGGGTCCCAGGTTATTTTCCTCTTCCTCCAGGGAGACAGGGCTTCTCACAGCCACCTGTTTATTCCCTGACAGAGGTTCTCGGTCCATTCTGTCCCTGCCTGTCTCCATGACTGTCACCTCCATTGCCATCAGTGTTTGGGGCCCAGGACACTATCTGGCACAGAGAATGTACCCAGAAAGTGTTTGTTGAATAAACGAATGAATGAATGACTCACAAAAATGCCTTCAAATTCAGAGTTGGCCTTGACTGGCCTGGCTCTAGGCTCATTATCAAACCCCAGAAGGGCATGGGATTGCTCTGAGCACTCGATCTTGGCTGTGGGACCTGGGGATCCCTCCCCTGAGGAGAGGGAGGAATTCTGTGTCCAGAATTCTTTCCTAATGTGATCCTATTCCTTGGGAATGGGCCAGCCGAGGGCCCTCTTCGAACAGGAAGCAGGAAGGAGAACTAGGCCACTGTTCTCCCACCCCATCTCCGATTTGGAGGAAATGCAGCCTGTAATTTGGAAAGCTAATTTGGTTTGAGGTTAGAAGGGAGCACTCTGTGTGACACACTCTCCCAGGGGAGGAAGCGTCCCTCCGTGAGGATCTGGGCCTTTCAGTCCACCAAGGGCCAAGCCGGGACCCTAAAGAATCGGGCAGCCTTGTCGGGGAAGAGGGAGGAAGAGAAGAATCTGGGCCCAGCTTCCCTGGTCACTGACTGTTTTGGGGGCAGTGGGCCCAGACATCAGAAGAGCCACAAAAGGTTTCCAAAGACCCAAGCCCTGTCCTTGTCCCCAAGGCGCCCCCAGCCAGATCACGCCCTTTAGCTCCTCCAGAGAAGCGGCGGGGGGGGCAATGGGCATTGCATTGACCCAGCCTAAGAAGCCTCTTCTCCAGCAACCCCTGATCCTGATTCCTACCACTCCTGAGAGCTGCACCTCTCAGCCACACTGACTCACTTTAAGCACCTCTGGAAGGAAGGCCATTGTCACATACCTCTAGCCTTCGGACACCTCCCATCTCCTCTCCTGTGAAGCCCTCTGACTGCCGACCTGGTTCAGGAGCCACCTCTGGTTTTCCTGTCTTCCAGGTGCCTGGTTGCCTCCCCATCAGGACACAGCCTCAGTGACAGTGAGGCCTGGTTGTGGTCGTTAGCTCAGTGGAGCTATGATGACAGATGGGCAAAGAGGCTTCTGTTGGCTTCATTGTGCTGCCTGCAGGCTGGTCACACGATGCTCGTTCAGCACGTGTGACCATGAATGAACGAACCGGGAGTGAAGCCTGACCGTTTCCAGGTCCCTGCAGCCCCGCCTTCCACAGTCTTGCCCTTCTCATCCAAGCTGCAAACCTCTCTGCCCAGGTAGGTGTCAGCGAGGCCTGGCATTGGTCTTGGCATGGCTGAGTTGGGCAGAAGCCCTGGTAAAGGTTGGAGCAGGCAGGCACAGAAGAGCTGGCAGCTGTGACTCTGATGATGTGTAGGGTGACAGAGTCTTGGGGCAGAGGCCAGACTCTTCAGGGTGACATCTGAAGGTGTCTGTCCTGTGCCTGGTATTCAGGGACTCCAGCTGGCCTGGGGACGGAACCATCCCCAACCTGCACCCCACAACTCACCACACCCCAGTGGCTTCTGAAACTTCTGCTCAGCTCTAACCGTCTGTCACTGGGGCTGGTGATTCACACACTCCACTCTTCTTTCCTCTTCCCAACTAATTATAGCTCCTGCCTGTTTTTCCCTCTGGAAAAATGTCTTAAAAAATATATCTCCAGGGCAGGTGATTTAGCTCAGTGGTTAGAGTGCTGCCTCACAAGCACAAGGCTGGGAGTTCGATCCCCATCACGCATGCGAACACACACACCCCCACACACTCTCTCTCTACACACACACACACAAACACACACACACACACCCCCACACACACACACATCCAAACTAGTGGTAATTAATTTGGCAAGCATTGCTGTGTACAATTCAGCCTGACTCTGAGGACAAGCAGGTGGGGGGTGTCTACTGACCAGAGAGGAAGGACCAACAGGATGTCGGGTGCACATGAGGACAAGCAACAGAAGCTCAGCCCAGTTCCCATGTGCGACCCTTGCTCTGGGAGCCCTGACAGCAGTCACGGTAGCAGCAATGGGATCCATCGAGCACTGCTATGTGCTCGGCACCAGGCCAAATGTCTGCCATGTGCATTACATTTAAACCTCTGACGTCTACGGGAGGAGGCCTAGGTATAGGCCCACTCTTCAGAAGAGGAACTGAGGCTCAGAAAGTCATCCAGGGTCACACAGCCATTAGTAGCCTAGGCAAAGGAGGCCCAAGGCCGTTAAGCCCTCTAAGGGACAAGCAAGCATATGGTCCCTGTCCTCTTTCTCCCCTGCCTTCTGGGAATCAGCAGCTTGCCAGAACTGAGGCTACAAGTGCTGCCTGAGCCCTTCCTGGGGTCTAGTGAGCCAGATCTTGGAGTAGATGTCTGAGCAGGCGACCTAGATGGCAGGGAGGGTCCTAGAGCAACAAGCAGGAGCAATCTGAGACTGGGTCACAGGAGCCAGACAGAGATAGAGCGGGGACAGGGCACCTGCAGAGACACAGGACAGAGGTAGCCAGAATGAGAAACAGCCAGGTCTGAGTCTGGGATGGAGGAACAAAGATAAAACCTAGAGAGACCAGAGAGACTCAAGAGAGGGGACAAAGCAAAGAGGGCAACTGGAGTCTTGGACCGAGTGGCTGGGAGCACCACCATGAGAGGGGAGGAACAAGCACGGGGGTCTAAGAGAGAGCCCAGGCAGAAAGGAGCACTGAGAGGAAGTAGAAGAAAGACGAAGGCCCCGCTGGTGGCGCTCCATGAGACAGGGCAGGCCTGAGCACTCCGGGCCCAGCCCAGAGTTAGGAACATGGTGCCTCTCACATCCAGGAAGACTGCCCAGGCAGTGGCCCTAGGGCATGTGTGCATCTGGCCTGCGGCCTGAGGAAAACTGAAGGTGAGTGCAGCAAGGGCGAAGACGGGAGGTGGCAGAAAACCTGGGCCTACCCTGGAGAAGCCTTCCAAACCCAGAGTTTGAGGCTGGCCAGCCTCCCCCTACCTTGGTGCACAGGTGAGGACGACCGGGGAGCTGAGGAAGATCCAGGCAGGTCTAAGTTACCCCGTTTCCTGGATGGGAAACTGCAGAGTAGCTGAGATACCCCACTCCACCCTCTACTCTCCACCAGCCACTAGGAAAATTTGCTTTCTATCAGCTCCCTCAGCCCGAGGCCTGCACCCACCTCAGGCTACTCTGGCAAGCCAGGTCTCCTTCGGCCTATACAAATGTGCTGCTTCCTCAGATCCTCAGGACAAGGCCTGCTACTTCTCAGACTTCTCAGAACAGGGCCTGCTACCCCTCAGGCCTTCAGGACAAGGCTGGATATTCCCTCAGGCCAGGCCCCTTAGCACAGGCCCCCTCCAGACCCTCTAGGCCAGGCTAGAGACTTGTCTCTTCTCCTTAGACCTCCAGGCCAGGCCAAGACCCCCTCCCCCATCCCCCAATCCTTCTCTGCCTTGGCAGCCCAAGAGGTGTTGACAGCCTTGCTAACCACAGGCAGACTGCCCCGGCTCTAGCCAACCTCCCCCAGCTTCTCAGGACACCTGACACAGCTGCTGTCTAGCCGGGGTCAGGGCCCAGTGCCCGGGCCCTTTCAGCCAGGCAGCTGTCAGGATTTCCGGTGCAGGGGGCCTCTCGGCCACTTTCTCGCCTGGAGTCTCCTGGACAAGTGTACACTCTTCCGGGGTCTGTATCTGGACCCTGGAGCATCTGTCGTGAGAAAACAGGGAGCAGGTGGCCTTGGGTGGCCTTGAGCCCAGAAGACGAGCACAGGCCTGGGAGGCGCCATGAGCCCCGGGAACGAGGGAAGAAGCTGCTGGCTCCAGGCAGGGGTTTGGCCTGCGTAGGCAACGGATGCTGCACAGCTCCACACTGGTGGTCGGAGCAGCCCACTGGCCCTGGAGTGGAACGGTGCCCGGGGTATTTGGACGGAAACATCTGTTCATGGGCCCCTCAAATCAACCTGAGAACCTCCTTTTGTAATGATTTACAACAGGAGGTAGCACTGGGTGGGATTCGGGTTCATCTGACCCAGGCTTTGAGGCGACAACTCACCTGAGTTTCTTTATCTATAAAATGGAGCCACTAGTAAGTCCTTCCTCAGAATACTGTGAATAAACTAGATTTCATGCTGGGAACCAGGACATGGATGGCTACGCTGCAGGCCCAAAGGCTCCAAAACTTTCCTTTGAACCCCCTTACTCCTTCTCCTGAGGAAGAACTCATCTTCCAGCCCTCACCCCGTTAAAGCCTGAGCCAAACCCAGATCTGAAGGGAAGAGGCCTCTAGGTGGGGAAGGGGGTCAAGGAGTAGGGGGAGGCCCCGTAGGGTCCCCTCCTGGGAGGGAGCAGCAGCAAGCCCCTCCCTCTCTGATCTGGCCACTCCCAGGGCTCCGCCACCCTCTGTGCCTCCACTCTGGCCTGGGCCCCCTTCCAGTCCAGCCTGGCCTTTGGCCCCAGCTCCTCTGACAAGAAGAGAGTGGGGAGAGATCACTACCCCCATTCCCGACCGTTTTTAGCCCCTTGGGAACTCGGCGTCCTCCCAGCAAGGGTGCGTGGGTTGTGGCGGGTATTAATAGCTCAGCCGGAGGAGGTGACAGGGACTCTCATAGCCAAACTCCAGAGGCCTCCCAGCCCGGACAGACAGGGCAGCCCTCTGGTCCCCACCTTCCCTGCTAGCTCAAAACTTCACCATTCCTGTCCCCCAGGGGCTCTCCCACCCTCCAGCCCCCACCCCCTCACACACGCCTGGCTGTCCACTTGGCTGAATCCTCTCGTGGTCCTCTGGGCACAGGGAGACCTCTTGGGTCAAGGCCCTGGTGGGCTGGTGGCCTGAGGCTGGTCCGTGACCAGGCCCCGTGGGAGATGAGAACAGAGGAGCCTGTGATAAGGCTTCCCCCTTGTACCCTTCTCGGCCTGCTGGCCTCTCATTTCTGCTTGCCTGCTCCGCCCCTGGCTCCTCTACTGGTACTGTGTGGGTTTGTGCCCAAATGTCTGTCTGCACTGGGCTGAGAATGGAAAGATGGGAAAGCCCAGATGGGAAAACGGGGCCTGAAAAAGATGCCTGGAGAGGGTTGACTGCCCACAACTCAGGTGGCATAGCCGAGACCTGGACAGGCTGCAGGGCCACCTCACAGGGTCAGCTGTGTGTGGGGACCTAGCACCTTGGCCCGGAGCTGCCCCTGAGGCTCACGCCATGGAGGCAGGGGAGGAGCAGGGACCCACACCTGCCTTGCGCACCCATCCTCCCTCTTGGAGCTCCTCGGCCCACCCTGTAGCAGCCATCTGGAGGGCAGAAATGGGCAACACCAGGGCACAGCCCACGTGGAGGTCTATGATTGCCCACAGTTCAGAGAGCAGCAACCGAGGCCTGGGGGCAGTGCAGCCTGAGAGCAGGCAGCCAGGACTGGGCCTCGGGGACTAGATCCAGTCCCAGGCCCTTTCACAGTCAGATTCAACTCCGGTAACACCCGCCTTGCCTGTGGCAGGCATCCCTCTGTTCCTGGTCCTGCCTGGTCATTTCCAGAACATAGAAACACTTCTGGGACCTTGAACCTGCATCCTTTTCAGACCCGAAGAATGCCCTCTGCTCTCGGCCCCTGACTCCACACCAGGGCTGGGCCTCTGACTGCGAGGTAGGGCTGAAGACTGAACCTCTGTCTCTGACCTCGGCTCTGGCTCTGGAATCTGGGCTGCTGACCTCTGACCACCTAGCCCAGCCTGAGCTCCAAACCCAGCCCTGGGCCTGGGGAGCCTGGATTCCGCTTCCCTTCCCGAGCTGCCTTCTGGAGCTTACCAGGCTCCCCAGCTCTAAGTTCCTCAACCCGGAAGGCCCTGGGTGCTCCTCACAGCTACCTCGCCCAAGCCTCAAAGCAAGGCGACGCAGAGAGCATGTCGTACCAGGTGATTTGTGACTTGGACGAGAAGAGGCTGGAAACACAGGCTATTTCTGGGCCGTGTCTTATTGGCTTGGACTGAGAGTACAGCAGAGCCCACAGCAGAGGGGAATGAAGCAGGCAGAGGGACACTTAAACACACAGACATCGAGTAGTAGGATACAGGGGCCTTGGGTGACCTGGGGCTGGGACCAGGCTCCCAGGGGGCAGAGAGCCGAGGAAACAAACTGTGATAAATATCACACACACACACACACACACCCTGCACCTAGTTTTCTTTATAGCTGAGAAACACATATTCCTGGTGGCTTAGAGTGGAAACTAGCTGTACTTTTCAGCCTCAGGCTCAAATAGCATCTCCATCTACAGACATAACAGTCTTCTTCTCGGGGTTTTACATGGACAAAATACAGAGTACCTACACATGCCAGGCATATAAGAGCTCATGAAGGAAAGCTACTAATATTGTATGTGAGATCAAAGTTGAGCCACCCTGGTTATGGGGTCAAGATCCCCATTGCCAGCCTGCCTCCAGGCTCAGTCTCTGAGCCAGGGACGCCTGGGGGACATAGTCTGGGCACCTTGACTCAGATTCTAGGCTGGCAGCAGGACCGAAGTAGCGTTAGCTGAAGATTGCTGGAGCCAGAACAGCACTGAATTTGTCAGCATGGAATTAGGTCACAGAATTCTTAAAATGGAGCTGCAGAAGCCCCAAAAACTCAACATCCCAGAGTGCAATGCTCCCCTGATTTCCTGGGGCAAGGAACAATGGGCTCCTGCCTCACATGGCAGCCTGGGCACTGGGGGCTCTTTACCTGGGAACCTGCAGCGTCCAGGAGGGGTGTGGCTCTCGGCTCTGCCAGGATGGGAATCCCTTCGTTTCCTGGGATTTCCTGCTTCCCCTCCCTCTACCAGCTCAGGGGCCCTGAAGGTCCAGCTGCTCCAAAACACCCCCCACCTGGCCCGGCTGCCTCCTACTGACCCATCATAGGAGATCCCTCAAGGCTGGATGAGTCCTCAGGGTGAATCCCTGTCCCTGCTGGCCTCAGCCTTCCGGCCCTGCAGAGTGGGCTCCTGACCTGATGGCGGCCTCCCCGTCCTCACAAGTGAGGAACTGACAGTGTGGGAAGAAGGTGAGCAGTGTGTTTGTAGGAAGGTGCCTCCTGTGCACCTGGACTTTATGTCCACCATCTGTCATCTAGGAAATCGAGGCCCATACAGGGTAGTGACATACCCGAGTCACACACCTGGAAGCTGCTGCCCTGGAGGGAGAGGCGAGGAGTCAGGCCCCAGCCATCAGATGGGCCGCTGCCCAATGGGCAGAAGCAGAGACCTGCAGCCTGTGTGTCCTGCGCCCCGACCTCAGCGGGACAAGAGCATGGTGCTGCTCCCACCATTACTGAGCCAGCTCTGCCCCTTGGTGCCTGTCCCGTATGACCTTGCCAGGTGGCTAATGAGGGCTCAGGCACCACTCAGTAATTGGCCTTATCAGACAGCTAGGGCTGCCCAGGGGATGGGGTGGAGAATGCTGGGCCCCATGGGGACCAGCCAGACAGCCGCCTGTTAATTACCTGAAAAATCAGACAATTAGGCTTCCTGCCACCTGCCTGCCCGTGTCCTGCTGGCCCCTAATTACTGAGCGGCCGCCGAGCAGGCTGGGAGTGACCTGGATTCTGACTGAGGACCAGGCTCTGCCATCTCTCCCATCCCCTCCTTCCTGCTTCTGTCACAGGCTTCAGAGACAGAGACCTGGGGTGGGGGCTTGCCTTTTAGGGGTGCCCCCGCTGAAGCTCCCGACCCCCAACCCCTTTTCTAGTTCTGGACCCACTTCAGAAGAGAAGAGATAGATGACAAGAACCCTAGCAGCCCCCAAGGAAGAGGTGTGGGCTTCTGGGCGAGGGGCAAAATCCAGGAAGGGAGGGGTTGGAGGCAAGCTGATGTCCCCCTCTGCCTGGCTCCTACAGGGAAAAGATGCCAGTGGTGTTTGGGAGTAGGACTGGCAGAGGAGAGGAAGTTAAGGGCTCTCTGGTGGGCCTCGAGCCTGCTCTTCCCTTGGGAAGTCTCCTGCTCAGGAAGGGGGATGGACCTGAACAAGATGTGATCCATGTACAGCATGCAGTGTTGGAGGAGGTATGGACAGAGGGGCCTGGCCTGGCGTAGTGATCCTGGAAGGCCCTCCAGAAACAGCAGCCTTTGGGTTGAGCCAGGTAAAGGTACACACTTCCCAGTGGAGGAAACAGCATGTGGAAAGTTCTGGAGGAACTGAAAAGTTCTAGAGCTTCAAGGGGGGCTCCCCTTAAAAGGCAAGCCCCCACCCCAGGTCTCTGTCTCTGAAGCCTATGACAGAAGCAGGAGGGAGGGGATGGGAGAGATGGCAGAGCCTGGTCCTCAGTCAGAATCCAGGTCACCCCCAGCCTGCTGAGATTTCCGGCTTCCTCTCCCTCTACCACCTCAGGGGCCCTGAAGGTCCAGCTGCTCCTAGAACACCCCTACCTGGCCCGGCTGCCTCCTACTGACCCATCAGAGGAGATCCCTCAAGGCTGGATGAATCCTCAGGGTGAATCCCTGTCCCTGCTGGCCTCAGCCTGTGGGCCCTGCAGAGTGGGCTCCTGACTGACGGTCAGGCAGTTGACCGGAAGCAGCCAGGGGGTCTCCGGGGGAGGGTGAGTGGCAGTGGGGGAAGACGCCTGTGTCTAGAGAGAGACTTGGTGGGGTTGGGCAGAGGTGTGTGCACTGCCCCTCGTCCTGAACACACTGGGCCTCTCCGCTCTGATGGGCAGGGCCTGGAGAAGAAGGTCTGGTCTGGGGCTGCGGGGCTTCCTCCGCTGAAGGACCCGCTTGCAGGAAGTACCAGTCACTCCCTTCCTAACCCATTTCCTTGCTGGTTCTGTTCTGTTAAAAGCCTCTTCCAGCCCAGTACAGTGTCAGATAGCTGTAATCCAGCTCTCTGGGAGGCCGAAGCAGGAGGATCACAAGTTCTATCCCAGCCCAGGCAATTTAGCAACATAGCAAGACCCTGCCTCAAAATAAAAAATAAAAAGGGCTGGGAATGTAGTTCAGTGTGAAGGCCCTGGGTTCAATCCCCTGTACTGGAGAAAAAATAAAAAACCAAAAGCCTTGCGTTCTTCCCCTGGGGGGCTGGGGGCCCAAAGGTACCAGCTCCTCAGAAAGGCACTCCTAGCCCAGAGACGTCAAAAGGCTGAGTTGCGGTCACCCAACCAGCCAGCAGGAGTGGTCCTCAGAGAAACATCTACTCTGGTCTCCCAGCAAGATGCTGACCCCGCCAGAGACTAGATAAGTGCAAGCAGGTAAGAGGGAGAGAGAGGGGGGGAGGGGAGAGAGAGACAGACAGACAGACAGAAGGCAGGGTTGCATTGGGAGGCTGAGGTAATCGCCCAGTATTCCACAACTCTGATTGTCAGAGTACCCGGGTATCTGCCGCCAAACATATGACTTTACTGCATGACAATTAATGGAGCAACACGGGGTCTCCAGGCTTCTGCCAGCTGCTCCCAGGGAGTCGGGGCCTGTGACACATGCACACACAGGTGCACCCAACCCGCAGCCCTGGCTGCCTGCAGCCCCTGGCCCAGCTGTGCTGTGCTGTCGCTACTGAGTAGAGCAGGTCATACACCGTGCAACTCTAGGGCACTGTTCTCACGGAAGCCCCGTGCACCATCTTGTGTTCTTATTCAACTGGCCACATGCTTACACATTTCTGACCTTGAGGTCAGGCCTGGACCTCACCCCTTGTCAACCCTCACGGTGGCTGGCCCAGTCCCTGACACACACAGCATGCCCTGAAAAACGTGTATTGCACAGAGAGTGGGTGGGTGGGTGGATGAGTAGAAGGATAGATGCATGAGTGACTTGTCCAAGGACCTTGAGCCTTTAGTAGCAGATGTAGGAGTTGAACCTGGGCCCTGGGCTTCCACGTGCTGCCCATCTTATCCTGTCCCCAGCCTGATCACCCAGCTGGAATCCCCTTTAGGATGCAGCAGCTTCTGCATAGTAAACATCCCCAGTCTGTGTACCCACTTCGAGCTGTCACTGACCAGTCTGGATCACCAGGTCCCAGGACAGCTTAGGTCTCTGCCAGACCCAGGAAGATGGTGCACATCTTGGGGGAGGAGACGATGCCCAGGCCAGGAGAAGATGCCACCTCCAGGGTCCAGAGTGGGCAAGGAGCACAGCTGGAAAGAGAGGAGTGGAGACTGGGGGATGGGAAAGGGGTTCTTTTACACCCAGTGAGGGAGGAAGGAGTGAGAAACAGCTGGACAGTGCAGCAGTCTAAGAGCCTGCGGGCATCTGCCCCGGCTTGGCTTCCACCGTTCTCCCTGCATCAGGAGTGAGTCAGCCCTACTGGGTACAACCTGCCTCCGCTGATCCCTGGCTCTGTGCCCTTGGATAGCCTTGTTTCCTCCTGAAGCCTCAGTTTACTCATCCAGAATCATGGCTGAGATGAAATGCAAAGGATCTTTGTGCACATTCCCCAGGCTTGTATAGGTTCCACATGTGAGAGCTACTGTGTCTTACTCCATTTTTCAGGAGGAGAAACTGAGGTCTAAAGAGGTAAAGTGACATTCTGAGAGCAAGGACAGAGTCAGGACTGGCATCCAGATACCTTGGCACTGGATCGAGCATCCTGGCCACATTGTCTCTTGGTGTGGGGCAAGCCAGGGCCAACAGCTTCCAGGCAGCTGAAATCTGTGGTCTAGTTTGGGATGTGAAGGAAAGCCATTTGCAGCTATTCAAGGCTGGCTAAGCAGATCCCAAAGCGTGTGTCTAGGTGACTCTCATGAGGGCTGGTCCTGCAAGGAGATGGGGAAGATCCTGCCCAGTCTGCCCCAGGCAATCAGGTCTGTAATTTTACCCTGAGCCCTCTTCCCTGTTCCTTCCTTTCCTTCCTCTCATTCCCCAGTCTGAGCCAGCTGCCTGGGAAGCTGCCAGGGCCACACTCTTGGCCTGTAACATCTGCTGGACATGGCCAAACACATGGCCTGCCCACGGGGAGGTTGGGCCACGATGGACAACACCTCCGCAGCTCCTTCTCAGAGCCAGACCAAGGTACAGGCTGTCCCTGGAAGACTGTAACATGAGCTGGGCTTGGTAGGGCCGTGCCTATGGCCCTCAAGGTTCTGGGCAGCTCTCGGGCTGGTGGACCGCAGGCTGCCCTGTGATCAGGCTCCGCAGAGTTACGACTTGCCATGTCAAGGACTGTACCTCAGGGACAGTACTAGAAACTGGTCCTTTCCTGCAGGGTGGTGCTGAGTGCCAGCAATCCCATCTCCCAGCTCCAATAATCATGCTGAGCATGTGCATCTTACTTCACAGTTTGCAGATGCGCATCTTGCATCTTCCAGGTGGTGATGGCCGCGGGGCTGTGTGTGCCAGGGCCTGAGCAAGTAGTCTTCGGCAGTAGTTCCTCCATTTGACCAGAACTCTGGGAGAAGGGCCTACTCTTATTCCATTCTACCACTTGGAGAGGAATGGTCCTTCGCCTACAGTCACACAGCCCTAGAACTAGGCTCAGCCTGACCCTTGCTAAAAAAGACGAAGGAAGCACAGCTATTACTAGAAGAGGGCTAGGAGCTCAGGGGAGAGCAGGAGTGGACCTCAGAGGCCCAGGGCTCTGCAGCATGGCAGGCATGGGCCACGGGTTGTGGGGCAGAAGGTGGGGGTCAGCATGGGAAGACATCTTGGCTGCATCAGGTCCCTTGCCTACTCCCTGGACAGGGCAAAGAGCTCTGGGTTCCTCTGGGATGAGGGCAGAGGCTGGAAGGGACCATACCTCCTAGTGGGCACCCTTTGGAAAGGAGTTAGTTGTAGAGACTCACAAGGGTCTTGCAGTGCTCCAAGTCTTTTCACCACCAAGAACCAATGAGCCATGAGTACTCCCATAATCCTTCCCAAATCCCTCTCGTCCTAGCATCATATCAATGAGGATCCTAAATTGAAACGGCATCTGCCTATCCTGCTGGGTGGGAGCTCCAGGATGGTGACCACGGTACTCTTTCACAGCTTGGCAGCTGTCACAAAGAGATACTCAATGAATATTTCCTAATGCATGGGTGGGAGGGTGGATGGCTGCATGATAGGTGGGATGGCTAGATAGCATATTTATTTCCAATAGCTGCTGTAAAAGAGTATCACAAATTTAGTGGCTTGAAACACCACAGATTTATTCTGAAAGGGTCTCTCTGGGCTAAAATGAAGGTGCTGGCAGGTCTGCACTTTGCAGAATCTAAAGGAACATCCACTTCCCTGCCTTTCCAGCTTCCAGGCGCTTCCAGTTTTCCTCATCTTGTGGCCCTCTTCTTCCATATTCAGTGCCAGCTATGGCAGGCCAAGTCCTTCTCACACTGCCCTCTCTCTGCCTCTTTTGATCCCCTGTCCTCCTCTTAAGAACCTTTGTGATTATTTTGAACCTACTCAGATGACTCAAAATAGTCTCTTTACTTTAACTCTAGACAATTAACAACCTAAATTCCATATATAACCTTAATTCCTCGTTACCGTGTTAAGTAACATAATGATAGGTCTGGGGATTAGGATGTAGACATCTTTTGGGGGTCATTGTTCTAGCCATCACAGGTGGACAAATGGTTGGTTGTTTGTATGACTGGATAGGTGGATGGATGGATGGATGGATGAGCAGACTGACGGTGAGCAGACTGACAGTTATTAGACTGAGTCCCCACAGTGGATGAACAGAGCAGACCATTGCATCCTCTCATCTGGTAGGGTAATTGAAAAGCCCCAGGCCAAGGGAGGGAACTTTGCCAGGCCCTGTACTTCTTTGCCTTGTGTTTTATCTCCTCCACTGACTCTAGCCCTCTAGAGGTGGCAAACTCTACTCTACCTACCAACCTGGCACTCTAGGCCCTATTTGATCCTCACCTGCTGATGAGTTAGCATGACTGTCTGGGACATTCTGCTGAGATGGGAGGCTGGAGGGTAGGGGCAGGGGTCTGGAGTTGGGGCTCTTTCTGGGTGAATGTGATAGACTAGGACAAGAGGAGCTTGGTCCCCAGAAACCACTCAGTCGGGTGGGAATTTTTTTCTGCAGGGAGGTCAGTCAATCAACTTTGTGTTTATCTGTTTAAATATAACATGATTAAGGGCTGGGGATTTAGCTCAGTGATTAGAGTGCTTGCCTTGCAAGCACAAGGGCCTGAGTTCGATCCCCAGCACCAAAAAAAAACAAACAAACAAACAAACAAATATAACATGATTAATATAAAAGAACACCTTAAGGGGCAACACATAATGGAGTAGGGGATACCCATGATCTACCAACAACCCAAGGACAGAAACCAAACTTGCCTTGACAAACCACAGGTTTCACGAGGGCTGGGATTTGTGTCTGGCACCCGTGGGTGAGATGGGGAGGTCCCCGGTGGAAGCTTCTGATGCACCTCCTTCACCCGACCCCTGCCTCCCCAAGAGTCTCAAATCTTGGCTTGTCATTTCCTGGCCTTTTGTGACTAGTTCTATCATATACTTACGAAATGGAATGATATTGCTTCCTTTAACTTTGGAGTTTTGAATGGGATGTAGTCCCCTGCTATTTTGTCTCTTCACCCCACATTGTGGTTTGGGATTCACCCGTGTGGCCGCAGGTGACTTCTCAATTCTGCTGTCTCTGGATATCCGGGGTGCTCCTGGTTTCTCCTCTGGAGCAGAGCTCTTCACAATGCCCCTGAGTTTCAGGGTGGAGTTGTTGTCTTTATCACTGGTGCTGGTTCACTCCCCTCCCCCTCTCCCAACCTGCTGCATGCACAGTCATGTCCCAGGCCCACTGGTGCCCCAACGATGCTTGTGTGACCTGAGCTGGCCTGGGGGTGGGCAGGGGGCGGTGCAGGGTCTGGGTGGGAGTTGCAGGGGATATCTCACATTAGGGTCCATATCCATGCACCCCACCTTCAGTCACCCCCATAACATAGTGGATTCCCCCAGGCCCGATGTTCAGAACAGTATGAAACGGAAAAACAGGCTCTGTAGTCAGGCGGTGCTGAATTTAAATGCCAGCTGTTACAGGCCGGCTGCAGGACCTTGGGCAAGTCAGTTCCCCTTGCGGCGCCTCATCTGTGAAGTGGGGACACGCACCACCCCCACAGTGCATCGTGAGTGTCGGGGTGCTCAGTGGGGGCAGGAGAAGCTAAGGATGGGACTGTCACTCTTTTCCCTACTCCTGTATGTGCCTCTCGGTTCCAATCAGCCCCAGGTGCTTCAGAGAGCACCTAGCCCAGACCTTCTGCAGATAAGGAAACTGAGGCCCAGGTGGGGGCTCCCATCCTCTTTTCTGCTGCAGGGTTGACTGGTCCCACACCGGGCATCTTGTTGGTTCTGTGCATGTGTGGACCTTCCCTGTAGCCACTTGTGTTCCTCCTCCCTGCTCTGTCCTGGTCTTGCGGTAAAGCTGGGGATGGCAGGGTCGGGGCACTGGTGGGGCCACCTTCCCTACACCAGGCTCAGCAGCCTACATGCATCCTGACCCCCATCGCCAGCAGTTACCTCCCACCCTCCGTGAACCTCCAGAGTCCCTAGACTCCCTGACCAGCCCCTTTGTCTGGAAAGCCCCGGGTCCTGCGTAGGTTAGAGCTTCCCCAGCCTACAAAGGCTGGCCCTGCTCTAAGGCGTGGTTGTGGGCTGGGCCCCCCTCAGCAGCATCCAAGGGGCCGGCAGTGACAGGGGAGGCTGACCTCTCTCCAGACAGAAGAGAAGTGTCCTGCAGAATAGGGGTGGAGTCAAGTGCTTGGTTTTGCAGTCGCACCAACCTTCAGATGAGGAACATAGAAGGAACAGGTTGTAACCCCAGATGCAACGCCTCTGCCTAGTACTCGATAGACCTAGTACTTGAAAGGGGCTCATGGGAGGGAATGCAGGGGACAGGGCTCTGCCTGAAGTGTTTGGGGGGCAGACTGTACTGGAAGGAGCCCCTGTGCCACACCTCACCGGGCACATTACCCTCCAGGATGCAGGAACAGGGCTCAGGGCAACCTCCCTGCCTAGACCACGCCCGATATGCAGTCCCCAGCAAGCAGATCTGTAGCCTAGAGAGAAATAGGTAAGGAAGGGCCATGCTGGCTTCTGCAAACCTCACCCCTTCCCACCCGCCGGCACTCCCTCTTCTCCATTTCCTCTCAGGGAACCCCCTCCAGGCTCCTGTCACATTCCTTCTAGCACGCCCACCCCCGCAGCCCCCAGGCCCCTCCTCCGTGCCAGGGTGGGAGCGCAGTAATTCAGACTATTTTTAGCCAGGCTGCATCCTCCAGGAGATTCAAGTCAAGGGGAAGCCGCCCCCGCACCTCCGAGAGTTCTCGGAAAAGTGATCGATTAAAACCATTGCTGCGAGGGCTCTGTGCCAGGCGGGCAGCAGGCACTGAGACAGGAAGAGGGCACTGGGCTTCTCATCCGTTGGCTCCCGGCTCTGGTGCATGCGGCCAGCAATGATGGGACTGTGCCCCTCACTGCCACCTCTGGGTGGCTCTCCTCAGTGCTGCCCGGGGGGGAGGGGAGGACCACCCGAGCCATGCCCCCCACCTGTCTCATCCCTGCCCCACACAGCGCAGCGTGCTACGAGGGTGGGAAGCCTCTGCGGGGGAAGATGTGGGGGTAGGGAAGGACTCTCACTTTGCCTATCTGGCCTCCTGCCCAACTCATACTTTGCAGCAGGAGAGCTGTCCTAGGAGCTGTCCAGAAACAAGGAACAAAGCAGCAGGCAAGCACGGTGGCAGGAAGGAGGGTGGTCTGGAAATCAGGGCCCCTGAGCACCTGGGTGAGCAGGTGACTGGGCAGTGCCTGGTGCACAGGAGGTGCTTGGAATACGCGGGTCCTGGGACCTCGCCACGGCAGGCTGAGTGGTGCCCCGACCACCAGCATCTTACAGAGGAGGAAGCCAAGCCAGGGGAGCTATGTGCTCATGGACACTAGCTGCAGGCAGAAGGCTGCTCTCCACCCTTCAGCAGGGGATGGACGGTGAGAGGGTGCCCGAGAAGGTGGACAGCCAGCTAACGATGGGAGTAGGGCAGACACAGAAGGGAGGGCAGCCCAGTATTCAGGGCGCCTGTGGGATGAGGTGGGCCTGCACCCCCCGGCACCCCCACCTGAGGGGTGCACCCAGCAACTTGTACAGGAAGCATCACCTGCCTTTTCCCAAGCTGCCATCAGAGGCTCAAGCAGTATCCCAGAAGAGGTTCCAGGAGTACCTTTGACAGAGGACAAAAACCTGGGTGACCGTGGGCAAGTCGCTTCACTTTTCCGAGCCTCAGTTTCCTCATCTGCAACATGGGACTAGACAAGAGAGGCCATTCCAAGTGCGTACTAAGGACTAGTGATTAACAGTGGAAACCGATCCTGACTCTGGTCCCCACAGAAGACTCCTTTCCCTGTCTGGCCCCTGGATTTAGGACTGTGCTGCAGAGGTGAGGGCCACCACTGCTGAGGTGCAGCGACGGCTGAGGGAGGCCAGGGTCATCCGGGAGAGCTATGGGGAGTCAACGCTGGCCTCTGCCCTCCCCATCACGGTGTGTTCTCACCTCTGCCTGATCTCACGGGGCCTGCTTCCTCTCCCATCCCTCCTTCAGCCCCTAGGGGCTCCGTGGGACCCTCTGGCCTGGCATGGAGGGAGCTTTCTCTGCCCTCCATCTTGGGTGCTGTGCCCGAAGCTTGCCCCCAGCTCCCTGCCTCTGCACACAGTAGGTACACTTGGTGTTCATGGCAGCAGCAATGGCCCAGCAGACAGGAAGTATAGGGACTGGGGCCTCTCAGGAACAGCCCTAGATCTGCCGGGTAGAGCAAGCATTTGCTGCAGTACGGAAATCTCCCCCCAGCCCGTGTGGCTGACTCTATTTCTTTTTTTTTTTTAATTTAGGTAGTAAGTATTGCACCCAGGACCTTTGCACTGAGCTATATCCCAGCCCTTTTTGTTTTTATTTTGAATCAGGGTCTTACTAAGTCACTAAGTCGCCAGACTGGGCTCAAATTTTGATTCTCCTGTCTCAGGTTGCCAGGGTGCTGGGATAACAGGCTTGCACCACCACGCCCTGCAAGGCTGACCCCATTTTATATGTGGGATAAAGAGGGAAGTTAGGGGAACTACATAGCCCCTGGGCAGTTGGGTGGGTGATTTGTCCAGTGGCATGCAGCTAGGAGAGCGATGAGTTTGGGTCTGAACCGTTGTGTATGGCCATAAGCCTTTCTGTCAGGGCACTTGACAAAAACTTCAGGCACTGACTCCCCCAGACCCACAGTTCCTCCTCTGGTGTCCCCTTGGTTGCCTAGCTGGGGCTGGGCTTCATTCTCCCTTGCTTAGCCCATAGTGTGCTGGGGCCTGGTGCTGGGATGCAGCAACCTCTCAGGGATAGAGGCTAGGAGCATGACAAGAGCTTTCCCAAGAATTTGGGGGAGAGACCAGTGGCCTCCTCCCCATCCCACCACACCCCTGGGCTGCAGCCCTCCTGTGGCCCTTACCGCCTGTCCATTCCTCAGCCTTCCCTGCCCGACTCTGCCACATACAACCCGTGTGGCCCTGAGCAATTCCCTTCTCCCTCCTGGACCTCAGTTTCCCCACCTATAAGACTGGAGAGGGGAACTAGATGATCTTCAAGTGCCTGCCCCAGTGCTGGTTTTCTAAACTCTGCCCAAAGCTGCTTCCATGTCGCAGGAAGGGGAGGCTGGGCATGGGGACCTGTGAAGTTGAAGCCTGAACTCTTCAGGAGAAGATAGTCCCCTCGTTCATTCAAAGGAATTCTTTGAAAGGTCACTTCATCCTGCCCTCTCTCCCCCTTCAAGAGCCCTCCATCTGATCCCAGGAAGGGGCGGTCCTGGGACACAGCCAGGGCCTTAACCCCAGGGCTGCTTGGTGAGCAGTCCTCTCTTCCCCACCCCAAGCCTCTCTTTAGCTCGGGCTGGGGGTGGGGGTGCAGGCTAGAGGGGCATCCCGGCAGGACAGGGTTAAAGGAGAAAGGGGAGCTGGAAGGGGGCTGCGGTTGCCAAGGCAACAGCATTGCTGGGGCCATTGGAGGCTGCTGGTGGGGAGAGGAGAGGGGTGTCCCTCCCAGCCCTCCCTTCATCCTTCCTGTTCAGATGCTCTTTGTTAAAAAGGAGTCTTCTTAGCCTCCATTTGTGGCAAGGGGAGGAAGTGGGGGAGCCACCTGGAGGTTCCTTCCCACTCACACTAGCACCTTCCGGCAGCCTCCTTCCCCATCCCTTCCCTCCACCCATCCCTGTTGATGGCTCAGTTCTGTTCATACCCACCAGCCCCTGCTTACCTGAGACGGGGACCCCAGCCCAGACCTGAGTCGACAGGTGCTGCTCTCCTCCAGGGACACTTCTAACTGACTCCTTTCTCAGCCTGCTAGGATGGGCTGGGGGCTTCTGTGTGACCTGGAGGCCTCACGGATACGAACCGTCCCACACTGCTGGAGCCTAGAGGACACTAGCACAGCAGGTCTCCCTTGGCTGTGGGACCTCCAGCAAGTCATGCCAGGACTCTGTCTCCCAGCCTGTCAAATGGGGCAATAAAAACTCCACCACTGACCCCGGCTGCTGTGACACAAAGCCAGGGTCTGGGAGGCTTCCTGCCTTCTCAGCTTTGGGTGCACCCTTCTCTCTGACAGAAAACTGAGGCTCAGCGGGGAGAAGTCACTCTGCTGGCAAGTGGCATCAGAGTTTAAACCCAAATATGTCTGATGCTGAATCCTGTGCCTTTAACCCCCAAGTGACAAGGTTTTGGGTAACTCCAAAGTGGGCCAGGAGGGGCTGGGACCAGGGTATCCAAGGATCCTACTTTCTCTGGCTTGAACCTCTAGGAGGAAGACACCTCACCACCACCCCAGGAGCCTGGAGGTGACCTGACAGAGAACTGGCCCAGAACAGGAGTCAGGAGCTGCCGGAGGACAGGAGCGGTGGTGGTAGGAGCTAGGAGCAAAGGGAAGCAGAGCAGACTCCTGCTCTTCAGGCCTCAGCAGCAGTGGGACTCCCTCCACAGTCCCATGCTGCCCCCTTGTGGACTACAGGCTCACATTTCCAGCTCCAGATACTGTAACACCCCGGGGGCAGGTGAGCCAGGCTCCTCACAGGAGGCAAATTAGTGGCTCTGGGCTAGGGGGGGTCTGTGTGATGACCAGGCAATAGGCTGCACCTCCACTTCTGCTGGAACTGACTGATCCTGAGCCTCAGCTCGCCCCAGGCACCATCTCTTCTCCCACGAGATTTGATCTGACTCTCGGAGGGAAGTGGATTTAAAAGTTATATTTTCTGCTGAGCACAGTGGCACATGTTTGTAAATCCCAGCTTCTTGGCAGGCTGAGGCAGGAAGATCACAAATTCAAGGTCATCCTGGGCAATTTGATGCAACCCTGTGTGGAAAAAAGAAAAAATAGCTGGACATGGTGGAGCACACCCATAATCCCAGCATTGTGCTCGCTTCAGCAGCACATAGACTGTAATCCCAGCACTTGGGAGGCTGAGGCAGTGAGTTTGAGGCCAGCCTGGGCTACATAGTGAGTTCAAAGGGGCTGGGGATTGAGCTCAGTGGTAGAGCGTTTGCCTAGCAAGCACAAAGCCCAGAGTTCAAGCCCCAGCACACACCCACAAAAATTCACCTTAACCATAGTGAGTTCAAGACCAGCCTGAACTACATAGCAAGACCCTGTCTCAAAGCACACCCCCAAAATGGCCTGGGAGCTGAGCTCAATGGCAGAGTGTGTGCAGAGACTCTGGCCTCAATCCTGAGTAACACACACACACACACACACACACACACACACACACACACACCCCTATATTTTTCAACCTTCCAGTCCTTATTTCCAACCCCCAGTCCCAGACATTTGAAAGGGAAGCAGTACTTCCAAAATCACTCTTGGAAGCAAGCATTACCCTGATACCAAAACCAGAGGAAAAGAAAAAGAGGGAAGAACACAATCTTCTTAATAAGCATAGATGCAAAAATCTGCAATAAGATACTGGCAGACAGAGCGCGGCAAATCATCAAAAAGGTTATACACCATGACCAGATTCATCCCAGGGATACAGGGATGGTTCAACATATGAAACTCAATAAATGCGATACACCACATTAACAGAACCAAGGACAAAAGCCACATGACCATTTCAATACACAAAGCAAAAGCATTTGACAAAGCACAACATCCATTCATGGTAAAAATCCTGGAGAAAATTGGAAGAGATGGTCTCTATCTCAATCTGATAAAAGCCATCTATGACAAACCAATAGCCAACATCATGCTAAATGATCAAAAACAGAAATCTTTCACTCTAAAATCAGGAAAAAGACAAGGATGTCCACTATCACCACTCCTATTCAATATAGTTCTGGAGACATGAGCCAGAGCAATTAGGGAAGGGAAAGAAATAAAGGGAATAAAGACAGGAAAAGAAGGGCTGGGGATTTAGCTCAGTGGTTAAAGTGCTTGCCTTGTAAGTACAAGGACCAGAGTTCAAACCCCAGCACCAAAAAAAAAAAAAAAAAAAAAGAGACAGGAAAAGAGGAAGTTAAATTTTCATTATTTGCGAATGACATGATACTCTACATAGAAGACCCCAAAAACTCCACCAAAAGACTCTGTCTTAGCGTTTCTAGAGGAAATCAAATACAGGAAGAATACTAAATGTCTATCTAGACGCTGGAGACCCAAAAATCCAATCATGTGCTGGGAGCCCCCAGCACTGTCCCATGTACGTCCATGTCTGCAGACGATGGCTGAAGAACTCTTTACTGGAACCAGGATATGATGCTCGCAGCAGAGATGATGACCAGAGCTCCCCTGAAGCAACAGCAGCCATCCTTAATGACAGCAAGGTCTCGAGCTCTTTCCTTGATGAGAACAGCCGAATTCCTTTCAGGAGAATCAGCACAGCAGAGCTTTTCCTGGGAAACAGCCCACCAACTAGCTTCTGCTCCCACTCTGCTTTATGTTGTGTCAGCAACAATCCTCAGGTGAATCCTCTACGCTCAGAATCACACCAACTCAGTCTAGCTGGGTGTTCTGGCTCCAGTTGACCACAATAAGTCCACCACAGACTCCTAGAATTAATAATCAGATTTAGTAGCATAGCAGGACTCCAAAATCAATAGCATTCCTGTACACAAATAACAAACTTGCTGAGAGAGAAATTAGGGAAACAAGTTTTTCACAATAGCATTAAGAAAAATGAAATACTTAGGAATCAAAGGAAGGAAGTAAAACACCAATACACTGAAAACTACAGTACTCTGAAAAAGGAGAACAAAGAGGACGTTGGAAAATGGAAAGACATCCCTTGTTCTTGGATAGGCAGGACCAATATAGCACAAATAGTCATACTTCCAAAACTCTTATACAGAGTGAATGCAATCCTGATCAAAATACCAACAGCATACCTTCGGGACTGGAGAAAATAATCCTAAAATTCATTTGGAACCAGAAGAGACCTAAGATAGCAAAAGCGATTCTGGTAACAAAGACAAGGCAAGGGATATCACAATCCCCAACCTGAAATTATACTACAAAGCTACTGTGATTAAAAACAGCATGGTAAAAAAAAAGCCCAGCATGGTAGGGCTGGGGATTTATCTCAGTGGTTAGAGTGCTTGCCTAGCAAGAAAAAGGCCCTGAGTTCAATCCCCAGCACCAAAAACAAAAGCAAAATACAAAAGCATGGTACTGGCAAAAAACAGACCGGGGGGTGGGGGGTAACAGACCTGAGGATCAATGGAACAGGTTAGAAGATGCAGATACAACTCCAAGCACACTCAGCTACCTTATCTTTGACAAAGGGGCCAAACACCTTTGCTGGAAGAAAGATAGCCTCTTTTTTCAATATTTTATTTATTTATTTATTTATTTATTTATTTATTTATTTATTTATTTATTTATTTTTGTGGTACCAGGGATCGAACTCAGGCCCTTGTGCTTGCAAGGCAAGCACTCTAATCACTGAGCTAAATCCCCAGCCCTTTATTTTTTAAAAATTGTTTCTATCAATTATTTTTTAAAATTTTATTTTAGTGGTACATTTTAGATATACATAATGATAATATTCAAAGATAGCCTCTTTAATAAGTGGTGCTGGGAAAACTGGCCAAAGATTAACACTAAATCCATATCTCTCACCATGCACTAAAATAAAACTGAAATGGATCAAAGATATAAGTATTAGAATCTGCAGGAAGATAGAATAGACAGAACTTTTTTTCTTTTTTTTTGAGACAGGGTTTCACCATGTAGTTCAGGCTGAACTCACTGTGTAGCTGAGGTTGGCCTTGCACTCACAGTTACCCTCCTGCCTCAGCCTCCTGAATGCTAGGAGTACAGGCATTAGATAAAACTCTGGAAGACATAAGTGTAGGCAAAGACTTGACGCCACTTTTTTTTTTTTTTTTTGGTGCTGGGTATCAAACTCAGGGTCTTGTGGGAAAGATTTTATGAACAAAAGCCTGATCACACAGGAGATATTACAAAGAATCAACAGCTTGGATCATATCATATTAAAAAGCTTTTGCACAGCAAAAGAAACCACCAACAGAGTGAAGAGACAACTCACAGAATGAGAAAAAGTTTTTACCAGGTATTCCTCAGAGAAAGGACTAAATCTAGAATATATAAAGAACTCAAAAAAATCGGATGCTCCCCAATTTTTGGGAACGGGTGCTGGGGATCAAACTCAGTGCCTTGCACTTGCTAGGCAAATGCTCTACCACTGAGCTAAATCCCCAACCCCCAGACCCCCCCAAATTTAAAGACATAATCCAAAAATGGTCATCTGTAATGAATAGACACTTCTCAGATGAAGAAGCACAAACAGAAAATAAATATATGAAAAAACGTTCAACATCACTGATCATTCAAGAAATGCAAATTAAAACAACACTGAGATTCCATCTCACTCCAGAAAGAATGGCTACCATCAAGCCGGGCGTGGTGGTGCAAGCCTGTAGTCCCAGCACTCGGCAGGCTGAAGCAGGAGGATCACTGAGAGTTCGAGACCAGCCTGGGCTACATGGTGAGTTCAAGTCCAGCCTCAACTACATAGCAAAAACCTGTGTCAAAGAAGGGGGCGGTTAGGATTTAGCTCAAGTGGTAGACTGCTTGCCTAGCAAGCGCAAGATCCTGAGTTCAATTCCCAGCACCCCCACCCACCCAAAAAAAGGATGGCTAACTTAAGAAATCAACAAATTACAAATGCTGGTGAGGCTATGGGGGGAATGGAACACTTCACTGCTGGTGGGAGTTTAAATTGCTTCAACCAATATGGAAATCAGTATAGCGATTCCTCAAAAAACTAAAACTAGAGGTTCCATTTGACCCAGCTATTCCCCTTCTTGGTATCTTCCCGAAAGAGTTAAAAGCATCATACCCAAGGGATACATGCACACCCATGTTTATAGCAGCACAATCTGTACTAGCTAAATCTTGGAGACAGCCCAGCAGCCCAGCAGCACAATGAATGAATAAAGAAAACGTGGTTTTTATGTACAACAGATACTACACTGCCATAAAGAAAGATAAACGTGAGACTTTTTTAGGTAAATGGATACACTTTGAGAACATAATTTTAAGTGAAATAAATCAGACATGCATGTCTAAATATAACTTGTTTCTCTTGTGTGAGAAACCCAAAGGGTAAATAAGGACCAAAATGGAGGATAGCTATTAGGAAAGAGGAAGAAAATGGTCAAATGGGAAGGGGAACAAGGGAAAGGGAAGGGGGAGGGACTAGGAAAAAAAAAAAAGAATGGATGGAAAACAACAGAAAACTTTGTAAAGAGGGAGGAGGACTGAAGGGAAGGGATGGGAATGGGGAGAAAAAGAAGTAAGATATGTACGGATACAAATTCCCTATGATAAATGTGATCATTATATATGTCAAAAGTGTACCAATAAAATCAATTAAAAAAAAACACAAATGGCTGGGGATTTAGCTCAGTGGTTAGAGTGCTTGCCTGACAAGCACGAGGCCCTGAGTTCGATCCCCGGCACCAAAACAAAAAACACAAATGTGCCCAGAGCTGTCATTTTCTTCCCTCATCATAATTATACCCTCAGAGGACACACAGACCCCGAGAGCCCTTGACTTGGGGATTTCTAAGCAGACCCAGAGCTCAGTCAGGGCTCCAGGGTCCCCTCCACCAGTCACACTCCCTCACGCCCTCCGTCAGAACGTGCCCGGGTTCCCTGCGTCTCTGGAACTTCAGACTGAGGGATCAGAGGCCCTGAGAACTGTCATTTCCTCCACCCTGGCTCCCCCTTGACCTTGCATCTTATCCTCGTTTTTACAGCCGCTTGTTGTCGACCTTCTTTCTCCAGACCTGAGGTCTGTGGGGAAGAAGCATGGATGGGACTAACAATAACTGAGCACTGACCGTGTACTCAGCAAGGGTTATATGGTGCTTTACTCAAAGTATCCAGTTCAACCCTGGCAGAGAGTGACTGTATTTACCCCCAAGTTACACTGAGTGGATGTTCAGCGAGCAGGGCTCCAGATGCAGCAGAAGAGCCGACTCTTATCTCCACGAAATTCCTCCAGGCCAGCTGGCCTCTCGCCCCCGATTCTGTCCCTCACTTGCCTTGTGAAATGTGCACATTTAATTCCTCCATATTTATCAGGTTTGCACATCCACCCAGTACTGTGAAAGATACTGCAAAAATAACCCGACCCTGTTCCTTTGCTGAATAGGCCTCATCGGGTCCCACTTGGGCTGAGGGTGGGCTGTGGTTCTGAACAAGACGTCCCTGTGGACCACTGGCTCAGGGGGCTCACAGGCACCCTGCTCCGGCCACGTGAGTCTTCTCACCCAGGCCAACGTCTCGCTCTCTCTTCTTGTGTCCAAGGCAGTTCAGAGGGGCCTGGCTGATTGGTGCTCTGCTGGGTCTGGTGAGCATTCTGCTTAAAGCCACAATACAGAGGAAGGCAAGAGGGCTCAGGCAACCATGTGCATTGCAGGGAGGGCAGAGTGTGTCCACTCTTCAGGAAGGTTAAATTCTTCATGTTTTGTTGTGCCAGACTCCTTTGAATCTGGCGATGTTTATTGATTTCTTTGTTTTATTTATTGATTTTTTTTTTCTGGTGCTGGGGATCAAACCCAGGGTCTCATGCTTGTTTGGCAAGTGTTATGCCTCTGAGCTTTGGCACCAACCCCCTCTAAAATGTGTTTTCCAACCCCTGGGGCTCCAGCCTGAACTCAGAGCCTCATGCATGCTAGGCACATGCTCTACCACCAAGCTATATTCCACACCCTCGTTTCTTTTGTTTTTGTTCTGTTCTGTGGGGCTGGGGATGGAACCCAGGGCCTCGTGCATACTAAGAAAGTACTTTACATTCACAGCCCTAGAATTTGTTTGTTTGTTCGTTTGTTTTTTGAGACAGGGTCTCACTATGTCGTTCAGGCTGATCTTGAACTCACTATGTAGCCCAGACTCATTATAACCCCTCGAACTCATGGTGTTCTTCCTGCCTCAGCTTCTCGAGTGCTGGAGTTACAGGTGTGTGCCACTACGCTCGGCTTTAGGACATTTTTAAACGTGTAAAATAAAATAGAATCACAAAAGATTTTCATGGGCAGGGAAAGAAGTCCATAAATTGTGACTGAATGCATAAAGTAGGATTACACAAGGGTTCATAATAAGGTTTCATTTATGAAGAGAGGAAGGGTAGAAGGGAAGGGAGAAAGAAAAAAGTTACCCCAGAAAGAAAACTATGCCTATCCAGATGACTGGGCCTACCATCTACTCCACTCTGAGAAAGAACTGCAGGTCAGAGGCTCCAGGTTGTGGCCCCATGTGGTCCCAGAACAGGTCTCTGCGGTCACAGGCAAACAGGGCTCCTCATTCTTGTCACCGTCTTCCCCTTGGTTGGCAGCTGGGATTTCACTCCAGGCCTGTCCCTGACAGGGCTGCTCATAGCCCTGATAGTGCTGCAAGGCCATCGACTGCAGCCTGCCTCTCCCATCACACTGTGGCTGCTTCTCACTCAGCCACTATCGCAGCAGCCTGGCAAAACTGGATCCCGGGCAGACGTCACTGCTCACCTTTTAGGAGCTGTGGGAGCTACTGGCCAGCTGGAAGGCCACACGGCAGGGCTGCTTGGCTCCTTCAAAGCTGTCACAGTCCCTCCTGCTGACCCCTACCCTACTCACCTCTCCATCTGAAGGACTCAGCAGCCAGACCTTCTCCTCCTGTCCCAACCGATGGTCCCACCTCTCCCACTCCCCAGGCTGAGCCCTGACTCACTGCCAGACATCTTGTCATCCCCCTCCTCCTGCAGTCCCCACCTCTGTCGCCCTCCCTGGGGACTCCACCAGCGCTCCACAAGGACCTTGCTCCTGCAGAGACACCTTCTTCTCCAGCCTCGGCTGCTTCTTCCTCGGCACTAGGTCATCCGCTAGCACAGCAGCCTGCTCTTCACTCTCTCAGCCCACGCCTGCAAGAGTTGTCTTCGCAGGCATGCCTTCAGGAAGGAGTCTTCTGCATGTTCTGCCTCTGCAGCTTCCTTTCCTCATTCTGTACTCCCCACAAATTTGCACTTTACTTCAGGCACTCTGAACCTGCCTCGCCAAGGAGAGTTCACTTGTAGGTGTTTACTAAGCTCCTGCTCTTCATCAGGAGCTGTCGTGCAGCAGGAAAATGAAAGTTCCAGACTCAGGGCACTGTGACAGCGGACACGAATAACATAATGACAGTCCAGGCAAGTTCTATGACACAAGTAAACAGAAGGAGAGGACACAGAGTAACTGGGGAGATGAGACAAAGGGTCTCTACTTTAGATGGGTAGTCCAGGGAGGCCTCTACTGGAAAGAGCACACGCTCAAAGAATAGGGAAAAGGGCATAGCAGGTAAAGGGGACAGAAGTACAAAGGCCCGGTAGCAGGAACAAGGCAGCTGTGCTTGGCAGGAAAGAAGTCCCTGGATTTGGAGACAAGTAAATGACAAGGAGAGTTTGCCAAGGCCAGGGGAGGTGAATAATTTATGCAAGGAGAATGTCCTTGGAGGATTTCAGGGGCAGGATCTGGTGTGCATCTAAAAAAAGACCCTCGGCCTGCTGCCTTGTGGAAAGCGGCAGAGAGGGCAACCGAGTTGTTAGGAGGCAAAGCCCACTCAATTTGAAGGCCAACTCACAGTTAATGGTCTGAAAAGAAGCATCCGGATCACCACCCTTCCAAAACAAAATAACAAAACCCCGGCTCCTCCCCAATCTCCCTCATCTCTGTAAACAGTGCCACTGCTCACTCTGCTGTGTAAGGCAAAGACTCGGGCTGTCTTTGCCTCCCTTCCTTCTCTCATCGTCTACTCTTTTTTCTTTTTTTTTTTGGTGGTGCCGGGGATCGAACTCAGGCCCTTGTGCTTACAAGTCAAGCACTCTAATCACTGAGCTAAATCCCCAGCCATCTCATCGTCTACTCTTTCCTCTTCCACTTCTGTCCTCAACTGGCTGTCATCCTCCCACGTTGTTCTTCGCACTGTATAGTCCATGACTGCTCTGAACTTTCTATGTAGCCCAGGTTGGGGGTCCAACTTGTAATCTTCCGCCTCCTGAGGGTGGGAATTGCAGCCGTGCTGCACCCTCCCTTCCTCCCCCACAGTGCACTCTCCACGCAGACGCCGTTAGAATTTTTTAAAAACACAGATCCCTAGTAACTCCCTGTCATCTATCCCTCAAGGACTCCCTTCGCCTTCGGGATCTTTAACAAGAGGAAGGAGGAGCAGGAGGGAGGAGACAGCCCTCAAAGACTCCCTGCGCCTGCAGGATCTTTTAACCAGAGGAAGGAGGAAAGAGCAGAAAGGGGCGGGGCCAGACTCACAGCACCGCCTCCGCGGCTAGTTGGCGGTCCTTCTGGGCTTCGGAACCTTTCTTTCGGGTAAAGGGGAAGGCTTTCCATACTACCTTCCGGCATCGTCGACTCTTTCTCCCGTGCTGCACCGAGGCCTTTCTTTTCTTCTTCCGGTCCCACGCGCTTGGAAGCTGCTGGTTACAGTGAGTTTGACCGCTCGGCATCCGATGCCATCCGTGACTCACGGGCGGCCGCAGGTCGCGGGTTGTGGGGTGCTGGTCGCTTGGAGGAGAAGGGGATTGGCGATGTGGCTGTGGGGAGTGGAACTGCGGGGCGGGGATGTTGTTTCTAGGTCCTCCGCGGTGTATGGTAGGGGGCGGAAGAGGGAAGAAGTCGGATTTGATGCGAGGCGAGAGCTCAGTCTTGTGAGTTGGGCGAGAGTTGGTCTCAGGGCATCGTTGTCTGCATTTGAGAGGCAGGGACTGGCTTCGGGTGGTGCAGGGTGAGTTGAGGCATTTGGAGGTCTGTGCTACTGGTTTCTGGCCTCGTGTTCACCGGGTTAGGCAGGGGTTCCCTAGCCCTCGGATCCTCCAGTCCTGATCTTCACTCTTGTCTTGCAGGTGCAGATATGGCCAAGTCCAAGAACCACACCACTCACAACCAGTGTAAGTTTCTTGGGTTCACCCCGCGCTTATTCTTTGTCAAGGGTTGGCATAGGCATAGCCAGGGGGCACATTTCCATTGTTACCTCGGAGCTGATTTGTTTCTAGCCAGTACTTTGAGGTTATATATTTGGCATCCAGGCAGGGATCCTTATTTTTAAGACAGGGCCTTGCTAGGTTTCTCAGGCTGAGCTTGATCTTGGAATCTTTATACCTCAGCCTCCCAGTGTGTGCTGGGATTCACATCTGGCCTGATTACCTTTTTTTCTCCCATAGCCCGAAAATGGCACAGAAATGGCATCAAGAAACCCCGATCACAAAGATATGAATCTCTGAAGGGGGTAAGTGTATACGCTGAATCACATAAAATGTCCCTTGGCTCTGGCTTCAGTTTCTGCCTTGAGTACTGTTAGCTGGACCTTGACTTACCTGGTCTACCGAAGTCCAATTCCTTTTTCTACCTTGCTAGACCAATGATAAAGCTTTCCTTGGCCTTTCCCAGTCGACAGTGTAACCTGCCTTCTCCCTTGCTCAGCCAGAGTCCTGTGAGAAGTAACCTTATCTGTGTTTCAGGCACTCCGTCATCCCTCTATTCCATATTTACCAGCCTTATGACATTGACCCAACCCACTACTGGGCTTGGGGGCAATCTCCTCCTTGTCAGGGGATTCTGAGGATAAGCTGAGAAGAGGGGAGGGTTGAGTCTGCCCCAATTCTGTTTCTCCACTATACCTTTGCTCTCAAATCTTTGGTGTACATCTCTTGTGAGAGGCTTGGTATTTGACATTTTTACTTTAAAAGGAGAGGGGAGTATTCCCAAGGGAATTTTCAGGAGCAATATTTAGCCAAACTCCTATCGTAGGAAGTTCTTGCCCTGCAATCCTAGCAGAGAGGGCAGCCTTCCTCATTCATTCTATCTGCAGTCATGTTTGACTGTTAGTGACTTTGACAATGTGTTTAGAACTAATTTTAAAGAGTTAGACATGATGATATTTTTAGAAAACTAGGAACCCTGATGGAAAGGGCACAGAGGATGAGATGACTTGGGGGCTCTTATGTGCTGCCACTTGTACCTTTCCTCCTTTCCAGGTAGATCCCAAGTTCCTGAGGAATATGCGTTTTGCCAAGAAGCACAACAAGAAGGGCTTGAAGAAGATGCAGGCGAACAATGCCAAGGCCATGAGTGCACGCGCTGAGGCTATCAAGGCTCTTGTCAAGCCCAAGGAGGTCAAGCCCAGGATCCCAAAGGGTGTGAACCGCAAGCTTGCTCGACTTGCCTACATCGCCCACCCCAAGCTTGGGAAGCATATTCGTGCCCACATTGCTAAGGGTCACAGGCCTTGCCAGCCAAAGGCTCAGCCTGCAAACAAAGCCCAAGCTCCACCCAAGGCTCAAGCTCCACCCAAGGCCCAAGCTCCACCCAAGGCCCAAGCTCCAGCCAAGGCACAAGCTCCAGCCAAGGCACAAGCTCCAGCCAAGGCACAAGCTCCAGCCAAGGCCCAGGCTCCAGCTAAGGCACAAGCTCCAGCCAAGGCACAAGCTCCAGCCAAGGCCCAGGCTCAGGCTGCTGCTCCAACTTCTGCTCCAGCTCAGGCTCCCAAAGGTACCCAGGCCCCTGTGAAGGCTCCATAGTAAAGGCATCTATCTGCCAGTGTGAGAAGGACTGGTGTGACCCCTGGGCTACCACCTGCAGGGGGCTGGTGTCCTCGTGTGCTCTTTGTACAAATAAACTTGAGGCAAAATCTGTTACCCTGTGTCTGTTGTCCTGGGGCTAGGGTAGAATGGCTGACTCCTGTGTGGTAAGGAAGAAGACAGCCTTCTGTTAATGGCCAGATGTGGGTCAGTGGGAGTGGAACCTGGTAAGTGAGAATGCTGGGGGTTTGGGGGAGCTGGGGTGGCCTAGCTTGCTGAACTGGGTACCCTGCTGAGGAAAGGAAATCTGAACACCTGAGGCAGTGAGGTGAACCTTTTAGAGAGTGAGTGCCAAGCTCCAACCCAGGACCCACTTATTTATCACAAAGTGCCAACATTCAAGTTTAATTAACCTGAATACTGAGGATTTAGTGTAGAAAAAAATAATTTTTAACATTGTTAAGTTTTTTTGTTTTTTTTTTTTTTGGTGCTGGGATCCAACTCCTGGCCTTGCGCTTGCTAGGCAAGTGGTCTACCACTGAGTTAAATCCCTAACTCTTAACATCTTCTGTCTTAAAAACCGAGTAATGGGTTAGAGATTTAGCTCAAGTGGCAGAACGCTTAGCGCAAGGCCCTAGTTCAATCCCCAACACCCACTCCGCCACCCCACCAAAAAAACAAACATGTGAGTGCCATAGGTAGCCATTACCCTGAAGGAGGGCCTTGCTGACCTCTACTCTAGCCTGAGCTGCTAACTACTGCACCTGGGTGGGTTGTGCTGGTCCCCTAAGTGATGGGGACTTAGGAAGACAGGGCTGTGGTGAAACTGCACTACAACATGACTATCATTTGCTTCACACGCACAGTCTTAGACTTGATGGCAGTCAGTGGAGCAAGTAGTGAATAATGGACCCTTACAGAGGCTGAGGCAGGAGGATCACAAGTTCAATCCCCAGTCTGGGGAACTTAGTGCTTAACAAGACTTTGTCTCAAAAAAGGCTGGAGATGTAGTATAGTGCAAACACCATTGGCTAAATCCCCAGTAGTGGCAAAGAAAAGCTGCTGTGCTAGAGCAGTAGGCACAGCCTATGGCTTATGGCTCCCATACCTTTGAAGTAGGTGTGTATATTTTAACACGGGAGGAAGTGATCATATGACTAAAAAGGGCTAGAAGCAACATTTGAAGCTGGGTGGCCTATCGGGGGCCCCAGGAAGTGGGCTTTTCAATACTAGGTAGTTTTTAGATCACCTAACAAAGCCTGGGCTATTAGCCTGGTGCCAGGAGGTGTCAAGTGGAAGTAGGGTCTTGAAAAGAGAGTGGGTTTTGTGTCTTGAAGTTACTTGGCTCTGTCAGAGCAAGGCCTGTGTGCTGGTGGCCTGGGCAGGAGGTAGGGAGCTTGCTTTCTCCAGTCATCCTGTAAGAAGGGATTTGTTAGAGGGTCCCATGGCAGGGAGGGGCAGGTACTTCAACTAGGTATAGCTCTCAGTTGGCAGTTGCCTCCACACTAAGGGTAAGCTGTTCCAGTGAAGCTTTGATTCCTGCATCTGAGTGCAATGTGTCAAAGGGCCTGTGTAAAGGTTCAGTGAATAAGCAGGTCAGAGTCCTGGTGCCTCTGCTGACAGGCTCTGGACTTCTGGCCCCAATTACATACTTAAGCCATTCCTCCCTGTCTCCTCACACACATGGAGGTCTGGACTGATGGAGAGGAACAGGCTCACTTGGGGCTATAGCCGACTTGGCACTCCCTGGAGACCTACCAAGCCTGTTTCAGAACAACATTCTTAGGAAAAGCCGCCAAAGGAGGAAGGTGCCGAGAGACCAGAGGCAAACAAATATGGGATTGCATAAAATGCAATTTACTGGGGGCCTAAAGACAGATGCACGCAGTAGCAGACGGGTGGATCCTTACACCTGTTGAGGCAGGAGGAAGGGGTTTATGTGTTGAGCTAGACAAAGCCTGAAGCCAACCAGCTTTCTCAAGAAGTACCCATATGGGCCGGGGACCTAGCTCAGTAGTAGAGTGCTTGCCTAGCATGTGCAGGGCCTTGGGTTCCATCCCCAGCATCCCTCCCCACCAACTGTTAACATATCAGGCAGGCTATCTTAATGACTTCGTTCATCCTGTAGGGTTTAGTATGTGTACAGGGTCACCTGGCAGGCAAAAGGATGGTTACAACCAAGACGGTTGTAGTTGGCTGTAGTCATGAAATGGGATCCCTACAAGCACTGAGACTAGAGCCCAACTCCTGGGCCCCTCGACACACTGATCCGTGACTACTGGCTAGTCTGTTGGGAACCTGAAGATAAATACCTGGTCTACCAGGGACCCTACGCCCACACCAGAGCCCATGGGTTTTGACAAAATCCACCAACAAAAATCACTCCTACCTTGTAAGCTGTCCCACTAATGGCAGGGCCTACTTGGCCCCATTCTGGTCCTGCCCTAGCGTCCCAAATGTACCCCTAAGAAACCCTGGACTAGGCGAGAAATGAACCCTTAGTATCCCCCTGTGATGAGAGCAGTATCTCCAGCCGCACAGGTCAGATTTAAGCGTGGTGGCCACCGAGCACAAGAAATAAGGCTTCTTATTGTAGGCAGATGTAGCTCAGTGGTACTGGACAATGTGTCACGTCAAGGGGTACAGAGCACTGTGGGCTGGTAGGCCAGGGTACAGAGCACTGTGGGCTGGTAGGCCAGGGCCCAGAGCCAGGTTCATTGCATCTGTGAAATGGGGATGGTAACAGCACGCCATCAGAGATATGAGGACCCCTTCTCCATGAGTGTCTGCCTTTAGAACTTCAGGTGCAGCCTCTGTCCACACAGACTATACTGGGCAGGGGAAGAGGAGGTCCTTGCCCTGGTTGGGGAGGAAGCTCCAGGGCAGAGGCTGCGGATATGGGGCTCAGCGGTCAGTGGGCAGGGCGGGCACACTGGCCAAGGCGGGCAGCAGGCGTGTGTATATGTCAATCCCCCGGAGGAACACAGCTTCATGCAGCCGCTCGTCATGGTCGTGTAGCAGCACCGGGGTACGGTTCATGGGCGAGAAGCCCAGAGCTGGGACCCCCGCCTGCAGGGTTGAGAAGGAGCCGTCAGAGGAAAGCAGCATTCAGGCCAGCCCACTGCCCGTGCTACCGTGCGAGCAGCTCACCGCGCGGATATAACGGCTGTCGCTGGCAGCAGGAAAGATCTCCAGCTCCAGTGTGAGGTTCCTGCAGAGGCGAGCGCCCAATGAATGGGGAGAGGACAGGGGAGAGGGCACAGGGAGAAGTGAAGTGGCGCAAGGAGGTGGAGAAGGAAGGGAAGGGGAAGCGGATAGGAAGGACAAGGCTGTGGGAGGGGGGAGGCTGGCTGGCGTACTCACATGTCCTTGCAGGTCCCACTGAAAGCTGCCCACCAGGGGTCTGCATCATCAGTGGAGGTCACTCGGGGCTCCGTCCACTTCTGGGGGAGGGATGGCAGGATCCAGCTGGGGCGGGGGCATCTTACCCTATTTCTCGAAGGGCCCTGCCTGGCACACGGCACACGCCACCCCCACCTACTCAGACATCCAGGTGGCCAGTGCAGACCCGGTCCTCAAATGCCCTAGGTCTGGGACCTTCCCTCACTTGCCCTCCTTCTACTTGCCTCTTGTTCCTTTCAGAGGGACAAGACAGTTCCCTGGGCCCTTTCAGAGGGGTCAAATAGATGGAAGAAATGGTCTCAAGTGCAAGGTCCCAACCCTTCCTGGACTGCATGTGTGCATACTCACATCGAAGTGATATTATGTAAATACTTGATTTCTCCCTATCTCCTTTATGCCCCCAAGACCACGGGGGCGAGAACTGAGCCTAGGCATGGTGGCACACACCTATAACCCCAGTGCTCGGGAGGCTGAGGCAGGAGGATCGCCACGAGTTCAGGGACAGCCTACATAGTGAGTTCAAAGCCAACCTGAAATACATTTCAAGACCCCATCTCAAAAACAAAAGCCAAAAGCCTAGAACTACTCCCTGCTCATTCCCTGGTGCCATCATGGCCTCTACAGTTAAAGCCTATTGGCTGAATGTGTCTCTCATAGCTAGACCCTCAGACACACCAAGCACACGATGCTACACTGTCACACACCCGGGAGCTCAGTCTCCTCTAGTCCCCACACTCCCACCTCACAGGTCAAGTTGATACCTGTGCAAACTCGAAGGTGACCCCTTCACCAGCTGCTTGGCACCATCTTTGCAGCTGCTTCTCAAAAGCCTAAGAGAAGGGAGACGAGCTGACCCACTGGGCTTTCTTCGAGCCTCTGGGGCAGAACTGAGGACCCAGGCTCCCTCCCTCAAGCCCAAGTGGAGGGGGCACCTCCAGGTCCACATCTGGTGCCAAGCGGAAGTCAAAGGCAGCACTCATAGTGGCAGGTACTACATTCAATGCCACACCGCCCTCTATCTTCGTCAGGTTCACAGAGGTCACAGCCCCCTCCTTCAGGTGAGGGTTTGACTGAAGCCTGAAGTTGGGGGTGGGGAGGACAACAGATATGAGAAGGTGGCTCAGATTCCCCGCTCTCTCCCAGGGCCACCCCACCATGCACCTGCCCAGCCTGCCTTACCTCTGCTTTTCCTTCTCCCGGAATGCCATGACGGAACTCACAACCTTGTGCTAGAAGGTGGAAGGTGAGCTGTGAGAGTAACCGGGGACACAGCCTCCCATACACGCACCCACTGTGGGCCACGTACCAGTTTCTCTGCTGCTGTGTCCTCGATAAAGCGTGAGCCGTGGCCTGGCTTCCCGGTGCAGATGAACCGCACCCCTGGACGATGGAGAGGGGAGAGAGTGTTTTCCGTGAGAGAGGGCTTGGAGATTCCATCAGCCCTACGTGTCCCTCTCATTCCAACCCCCTCGGAGTTTGTGGTGTAGACCTGGTTTCTTCTCACAGAGTTTGCCCTCAGAGAAGCTCAGGATGGAGGAGACCAGGCAGGAAGGGGCCTACTCAGGCCTCACCCTGCTGTGTGATCCCCTTGGGTGCACCTTTGCAGCCCCTGCCTTTTCTGACCTAGTCTCCACACTGTACAGTGAGCCCCTTGCTCTAAGCCCATACTCACACCAGAGAGCCCGCTCACTATAAAAGACAGTGAAGGCATCCGTGGGGTTGGCCAGGCCTGGGGAGGCGAAAGGAGGTTCAGAGGGTGAAGTGAGCCAGCTACACTTTCCCCAGCCTGGCTTCTTGAAGGCCTGTTAGCCTGCTCACCCTCGTCCAAGGCAAAGCCTACTCTCAGGGACTGGAACTCAGGTCGCTGCACGAATAGCTGCATGCCTTGAAAACCTCCGATTTCCTCATCTGTAAAAGGGGCCGGGACTTGAGATGAGGGCACCCACCCTCAACACAACCTCCCCTTCCCAAATATACCTCTCCCTGAGTTCCTCCTACCAGGCACAAAGGTCATGTGGATGGTTCTAGGAAAACGGTGGCCCTCATTCTTCAGCCTCCCCACAGCCTCCAGGTACCTGAAGGGGCACAAATCAAGTGCTGAAGAAGCCACCAGATGTTCAGGCTGGCCCAGCAAGCAGGGCCAGACAAGGCTGGCAAGATACAGTCCTGTGCCCTGGACCCTACCCTCCCATGACCTGGCAGGGACACCCTCTCTGGGCCTCAATTGTTCCATCCATGCAATGGTCACTACAGTAACTCCTGCCCAAAGTAAGAGGCCAAGATGTCCCTTGGACTTGGGTTTCTCCACACGCCTGGGTCATGGGTCAGTCCACTACATCTGTGGGGACACTGCAGGGACCTGGAAATGGAGGACACTCACTGGATGCTGACACTCTTCATGTCCTGGGTGCCTCTGGCATAGATGTAGCCCTCAGGATCCTTGAAGGCCTCAAAAGGGTCATGACTCCAATATTCCTGGGGACAAGGATGGGAAGAGGGGCCCACCACAGAGTGGGGGTGACAGGTGGTATATTAGAGGGGCAGAAGGGGGCCGAAGAAGGCATCTGATCGCCAACCCCATCTCTGTCTCTTGCCTCCACCCCCAACCCTGGCACAGAATCACTCATTAGACAAAGGCTGCCTGAGTGGAATAATGCAGTGTGGATGTCAAGAGTTAGTGTTAGGACCGGTGCCATGGGCTCCCTGAGGTTGGATCTTGAAGTCTACATCCTGGCTGTCCCCCAGGCGTGTGCATACCGCTTCATACATACCTTGAAGACAGGCACCACATCCATGTGGGAGTTGAGTAAGACGGAAGAGAGCTCAGGGCTGGTGCCTGGCCAGGTCAGCACAA
Source organism: Hystrix cristata (assembly GCA_004026905.1). Taxonomy (NCBI): domain Eukaryota; kingdom Metazoa; phylum Chordata; class Mammalia; order Rodentia; family Hystricidae; genus Hystrix; species Hystrix cristata. The sequence goes on along the minus strand of PVJO010005628.1, from coordinate 57,182 downwards.
GAACCACATAGCCAGGTGCCACCTACAGAGAGGGTCAGGAGGGAAGGTGGTGAGTGCAGGTGAGGAGGTGCCCCAGGTCCAACTGCCCCTCCTACTTGGCACCCCAGACTCACCTCCACTTTCTGACAGTTTAGGCCCAGCTGGTGGCCTCTCTCCTCAAGGAAGGTCACAGCAGCTCCTGGGGGCACAGAGAGCATTGGGGCTGCCTCTGCCTACCCGTTGGGTCCGCCACCCCAGGCAGCCCAGTAAGGAGAATAGACTCAGAAATGGGGTGCTGCCTCCCCCACACACTTCCACATCCCTCAGAGACATTTGCTTTGAAAGGCCTATCCATGACCCTTTGGAAAGGCCAGGGCAAAGTCGAGGGTTGAGGGTTGGAAGAAGGTGTTACTCTTATCTTCCGTGAAGATAGGAAAATTATGGCCCAGAAACCTGAAGAGATTCACTGAGCAGTTCTTAGCTGGTAATACCAGGCAGGGGTTTGGACCCATACAATTTCCAGCCTCGACCGAGCTTGATTTCCTAGGTTGATGGACTTTGTCCAGCCCCAGTAGGCTCCTGGGGACGGCTCCTTGTGGCTGCCTGTCTCCCACCCGACTCCTCCCCTGGGGAGCCTGTGGAATAAGGGAAAGCTGATCCTTTTTTTCTTTTTCTCTTTTCTTTGTGTGTTTCTGGTACTGGGGATTGAACCTAAAACCTTTACCCTGTAGTGTGCTACACCCGAGCCCTTTTTAATTTTATTAATTTCGAGGCACGGTCTCACAAAGTCACTGAATCGCTCAGGCTGGGGTCAAACTATCTTTCTGCCTGAGCCTCTCTTTTTTGGGGGTATGTGGGGATCGAACTCGGGGACTTGTGCTTGCTAGGCAAGCGCTCTGCCACTTGAGCTAAATCCCCAACTCCGCCTGAGCCTCTGCAGAGTGCTAGGATTAAGCTGTTCTTTAGCCGCCAGGAAGGGCTGGAGCAGTACAACCTCTGGGGAACGGGTTGTCCACAGTCCGGATGGGCTAGCTCGGTCCGTGGACCCGAGGAGCCATCTGGGGCACAGAGCAGGGCTCAGCAAGTGACAGGAGTTGGAGGAGGTTTAGCGTACAGCAACCCCCCACCCCCCGAACCGCCGGAACCGCGGGGGCTCACCGTAGTCGGGCTCGGGGTGGACCGTGCGGATGCGCAGGTACCGTCGGAAGAGAGTCACCGACGGGTGCTCGCACTCGGGACCCTCACTGGCCATGGCCTGCGCGCGATGAGCTGGGAGCGAAGGGAGCGCGGCTGGGACCCGGAGACGCCACCCGCACCCTGCCCTCCCCACGGCGGCTCCCCGGAAGCCCCACGGGGAGAGGACCCCGTGCTCCGGAGCCCCGTTCTGTGTCAGGCTCTGTGCAGGCCACTTTTAACAGTTTCCTTTTTGGTTTGTTTCTGGTGCCGCGGCTCGAGCGCTCTACCACCTGAGCTAAATCCCCAGCCCCCCGGGGGGCTCCGGGAAGTTTCAGCCTCCCAAAGTTCACTTTACAGAGAAAGCCGGCGCTCAGAGGTGGAGGGACAGCTGGAAAGTAGTCGAGCCCGGTGTGAATCCCGACACTGACCCCGGGCCCTCCTCCGAATACTTCTCCCGACTGTCTGGCCTTCGCGTCGGGAAGCCCCAGACCCAAACGGCCCTTCCCCAAGGTCGCACCCCGCCCTCGCCTGCCCTCGGGCCCGCGCTTGCCTCTCAGCGCCACTCCCGGACTTGTGGACGGAGCCCGAGTCCAGAAAGATCGCAAGCTTAAAATCGCGCAACACGTGGGCGGAGCGGCGTCGCGGGGCGGGGACCGAGCCTGCAAGCCCGGGCGGTCCGAGCCTCCGTGCCGCACCGCGGGCGTCTCCTCTGGCCCCTGGCTGCGGCCTGCGGCCTGCGCTGGGCTGCTCGGAGTTTGAGTCCGGGCCCCGCCCTCCGCTGGCTCCACCCCCGCCCCGCCCCGCCCCGCCCCGCCCCCGGCCGAGAGCTCGGGACCGGTACGCGAGCAGCAGCGTCGGGCAACGCTAGCTGCCCTGGATCCCTCCTTTTTCATGCTTCGGGCCCTCTGGGTGGTCTTCCTAGTGGAGTGAGGCTCTCGGTTAATGTCTGCTCACCCGGCGCGGTGAGCTCTGGAGTCCTTGTACTCGCAGGGTTCTGACTCTGGTCAGGCACTCAGTGGGTGCGCGGACACTGTGCCAGGAATGGAAGATAAGTGCACGGAGAGGCGCGCCCCTGACTGCGAAGGTGACACTGTGCGGGTAAATCTGTAACAGTGGGCATAAACGCATGTGCAATAGTATGAGTTTGAGATGGTGGGTGTGAAGGACGTCGCGGTGAGAGGGTGTAGTCCGAGGGCTGTATGACAGTGTGATGGGTAGGGAGCAGCACCCCAGGCCGACTGTGCCAAATGCTGTGGCTCCTCTGCATCCACGGGGCGGGGGGCAGCCACCGAGGCATAAATATCCCCCACCACCCCAGGCTGTGGCAGCTGGAGCTGCCCATTTGGGTGCCTGCCTGCTCTGTGTACTCCCAGCCAGTTCTGCCCTTTGCTCCAGGGACGCAGCCAGTTTGGGGAAGGGTGGGTGAAAGACTTCAACCTCTGGACCAAGGAGGCAGGCTGAGGGGTGAGCGAGGGATCCATCCTGCCCCTCCTGGGGTCAAAGTCTCTGGCTGCTCACCCACACGTAACAAGGGAGCAAACAGACTTGACAATTCAACAATGCCGCTTTAATTCTTAAACTGCATTCCCCACCCCCACCTCTACAGGGCATTCTCAACTCAGTTTAGCTGCCCAGACCCTAGATTTCCCACCAATCCCAGTGATTATGCAGCAGCAGTAACAGCCACCTCCAGTCAGCCCTGTGTGATCAAGTGCCCCACTTACCCAGAAATATTGATCTTACAACCACTGCTCACAACAAATTCTAATTGTTACCATCATACCCATTTTACAGATGAGGAAACTGAGGCACACAGAAGTGAGGCAAATGGTGAGGAAGCAGTGTATTCTTAGACTCCCAACACCCACCCAAGCCCCAAAGCAGCCTGAGATTTGCCTCCCACTCCTGCCTCTCCCAAAGCACGCTAGCACATAGAACCTGTCACTCAGCAAGACACATACACTTTTCTTTATTGTGCCTGTGAAATGAAATAAGAAGTCCTGGCTAGGGTGCCCCTCTGACCTCTGCCCTCCAATCCCAGAACTGCCTCCCTGGAAGGGCAGAATGGCAGTCCAGACCTCCATGCTCAGGCCAGGCCTGGGGCGTGGAAAGTGGTCAAGGCAAATGGTCAAGGAAGGCAAGAAGGACAAGGTGGAAGTCCTGTGGCTTGTGGAGGTAACAGGCATGGCCTGCGTTGTGTAGCTTCACCACAGAGTGGTTGGGCAGGTGGCGGAGCTGCCGCAGTGACTCTTGGGCCAGGACGTGGTCCAGTTCCCCATATACGATGAGGGTTGGAGTCTGCAGGGCAAGGTGGGAGGCCATGATCCTGGGGCCCGGTGAGGATCTGACCCCCAGGTATTCCCTCAGGAAGCCTTCCCCAAATACCCGCCTCTCCCATCCAAGATCAGCAGCCATGAGCCTCCGAGTAAGACCTGTGGGCCTGACCCCACCTCCCACCATGACACAAGCCAGGGACAGGGTGCCAGGACCTTTGAAGAGTCATCTAGTACCTTCACAGCCCAGAACTGCTTCTGGGTGTAGTTCTGGGTGGAGGTGGGTGCAATGGGCACGAATCCATGTAGCTGGTGGTGGCCATGAATCAGGAAGGGCAGGGCATAGCGGCCGCTGAGTGAAGGGCTCACCAGTACGACATTCTTCACCTCCAGGTCCTGCAGCACCCGCCGCAGCAGCTCTGCCCGCCCTGCCTCTGTGCTTGCCTCCTTCGAAGGTGCTGAGTTCCCAAAACCTGGGAACAGCAGCAGGGGCTAAGGCTGGCTGGGAAGGGCTCAGGAGTTGCTGCCAACCACAGTAGGGGAAAGAAATGGGGACCAGTGGTACATGGCACACACTACCCCAGACTTCCTAGAAGTAATTAGTTTTGGAATAGGCCTGCTAGAAAAAAAACTTTCATTCATCATATTGGCAAAACTAAAAAATAAAACAAAACAAAATGGGTAATACTCAGTGTTGGGGAGGATATCAGGAAATGGGCATTTTAATACATAACTGGTAAAGGAAGGATAAATTCATACAGCATTTTTGGAAGTTGAGGTAGTATGTGTCAAAATCTAAAAAAAAATAGTGTATCCTTTTACCCATCACTGTCCTTGATAGCTTCCCCAGAGAAAGTACTGGCCCCATGCTCAGAGAAGCACTCCAAAGATGCTTCGGCTGTGTTACTTCAGTTACTTTTCTTTTTTTTTTTTTTTTTTTTTTTTTTTTTTTGGTGGTGCCGGGGATGGAACTCAGGCCCTTGTGCTTACAAGGCAAGCACTCTAATCACTGAGCTAAATCCCCAGCCCTACTTCAGTTACTTTTCAACTGACACAAAATTCTAAACCCACCAAGACAGGCTGGACTAAGCCTGTCTATCCTTCCTATGGCCTTACCACAGAGCTAACAGCAGAGGGGGAGGTCTGCAAGGACTAGCATGATTTACAAATCATGATATAGGGGGAGAAAACCAAGCTGCAGACCAGATTTGCTCAGGAGGCAAGATGCTCATCATGTTTATGACCTCCGACACATAACCCTGCACAATGTATCTGTACAAACGGAAATGCCCAGCACAGGGTCTCAATGAGGGAGACAAGTGTGCACCAGTCTCCAAGGGCTTTGCTATTTTTGTTGTTTTTATGACAAGAATGATAGCACAGGCTAGAGGATGTAGGTCAGTGGTAAAGCATGTGCTTAGCATGCATGAGGCCCTGGACTGACTCTCCAACATCAAAAAAAAAAAAAAAAAAAAAAAAAAAAAAAAAAAAAAAAAAAAAAAAAAAAAAAAAAAAAAAAAAAAAGAAAAAAAAAAGAAAAAGAAAGAAAAGAAAACCCAAAACCAAAGACCAAATCATCTGTATGGTTAAAACAAAACAAAAAGCTACATAGTTTGTCAGAAAAAATACAGTGAAATCCCTCAAATGATTGCTTATGGAGTCACATTTCTAGTTGATAGCTAACACATTAATTTACACTGTAGTTTTCAAGGTAGAAAATAAAAATCAGATCCTTCTATGGTGCCATCTTGTGTTGTGACCTGCCGCTGCTTATCTAGATGTCAGGTCTAGATGCCCCAGGCCATTTTAGGGCTGCTTTATCCCTCAAGCTCCCTCTCTGGAAAGCTGCCCCTTTCTAATGGCTGCCTCCTGCCTCCCTAGCCCCGGGGAGGGGGTGCTCACCTGGAAGGTCAAGGGCCACGGCCCGGTAGCCCCTGCGAGACAGCAGCTGCAGTGTGCCCAGCTGCTCCCACGTGTGGGAGTTAAAGGCTTTTCCATGGAGCAGCACGACCTCCGCCCTGTGGGCATACAGGGAAATGTGGGGCCAGGGCACCTTTCTTTTCCTCCTAGGTGTCTCTCATTGCCCTCCCAGGCTCTGAGCACCCTGAGTCAGGCTGGGATTCCTCTACCAGACCCTCATGCCAGCACCCACCTGCATGGCTGGTGGAGTGGGAGCACCTCGCGGTAAAAGATGGGAGAGCTGCCTCGGGTGAGGCCAGACAGGACTGTAACATTGGGGTCTCCCCAGAGCCAGGAAGTCTGCTCAGGGGGGCCTGGCAGCCCCACATACAGCAGCAGCATGAACAGCAGGCCTAGGCCCAGCAGGGCCGCCTGATACCTGCCCATGGAGGTCTGTACCATGGCCTAGAGGAGAGGAGAGGGAAGAGGCCAGGCTGAACCCTCACAGTCTCCTGGACCTTACCCCCAAACCCCATCTTGACATCCCCCACAGAGGAAGGGGGATGTCCCTGTCCCTTGCTCCGGACAAAGGTCTGGAGATTCATGCTCAACTATTCCATGCGCCAGCCAAAAGCTCAGCTACCCATGGCATGAGGAGGTGCATCTGAGATGTCCCTCAGGCACACAGCACTCTCAGTGGCTACCATCATCACTGTCCCAGCTAAATCCGCTTCTATTCATCAAGACCGTAGGACAAGCTGTGTGCTTAGCTTATAGGTTCACAAAGAATACTGGGGAATAGACACGATTCTAGATCCCTGCAAGATGAATTCTCTTGAGTAAGTAGCAAGTGAGGCATCTCGGATTTGAATCTGGGACTGGGCTCCTAATCATTAGGCCACATTGGTTTGGAAAAAGGGAAACACAGAAATGGGTGGAAGGGACAGACAAGTGGAGCCTTGCTGGTGGACAGAATGGTGAGGACTGCCAACAGGAGAAAGACAGTGTAAACAAAGGGGCCTCCCACTGAGGGTGTGTTTGGGAGGGTTCTTTCTCTCACACTGTATATAATTTACAATTGATGGGACTACTTAGTGGTCTACCCCAACTGTTGTTAGGAATCTCACAGAGAATGCCTGTGATGGAGGAAATGCTGAGGCCTGAGCTGACATGGGGGGCGAGGGAGGAACGTGGTGCACCTAGAAATGGAAAGGGCAACATGGAGACTGGAGAAATGACCCCCCCCCCCCGCGCCCAGTTTTGTCCCAAATGACCTGCTTCAAGGAATCCTCCAGTTCAGGACCTTTGCCTGCCCAGAGGACAGGATCCAAACAGGGCAGATGGCCCTGCTTTGAAATTGGACTCTGTCACTTCCTGACTATACTATGTCTTCAGTTAGTCAGTAAAATGGGATAACCTCATGGCTGCCCCTTTTTTCTTTTTCTTTTTTGTTTTTTTCTTGAGACAGGGTCTGGAACTCACTATGTAGCCCAGGCTGGCCTTGAACTCCTGGTGATCCTCCTGTCTCAGCCTTCCAAATGCTGGGGTTACAGGCATTGGCCACTATGCCCAGCTCCCTCCCAAGTCTTCTTTGTGGTATAAAAAATACAGTAGACCTAAGGGATGTGGGTGTCCCTGTCATCATTTCCTGGGCCTAAGGTGAGGATGTCTGTGTTGTTCTGGGATTCCAGTACACACATCTTTATGGAGTGCCAACTAGAGCTAGGAGTCTTCAGCTACAACCTCCTCTCCGTGGTATTTTGGGGGATGTTTCCAGAGGCCCCACCACAGGTTCCAAAGTTAGGCAGTGTGTGGGCAGTGGCAACTCCTCTGGTGGTGATGGAAAACCAGGAGCCAGGTGGAGGAAGAGCGTGCTGCTCCCTTCTTCCTACCCATGAACAGTCTAGTCCAAGACAGCGTGAGCCCAGGTTCCCATCAGGCCGCCGATCCACAGCGGACCTCTCCTCGGGGTTCACCTTGGAGAGGCCTTGGTGACCTTGCGCCTCTCCTACCAGGGAAGAACTTCTGATATTGCCTTGGCAACCCAGGGTTAGGTGGAAGCAGGCAACTGTAAGGGTCCTGCAGCAGGCCATTCTAATGCCCCCATTAGGCCATTGTAATAGTGCTGACGACACACATGTGTACACAAGTGTACAGACATTAGGTCTTGCCCCCCATGCTTTCTTTTGTACATTATTGCCATAATGTATACACAGCCTCCTTGCACACGCACTGGGCCTCGCACAATCAATCCCTTACAATGACATCCTCAAAATCATGTTTAGGCATCAGGCAGACAGACAGACATACACACTTTTAAAACCACATGCAGGTTCTCAGAAATACTCAAGCATATAGACATACACACAACCTTAAAACTATACATATAAAAAACACAAGCACAGACAGACAAGCAGAGACCTTCAGAAGTGCACACCCACAAGTAGTTACACGCACACAGGAACACACAAAATGGACATACAGCGACACAGCACGCAGCCAGACCAAGGAACATCCCCGGAAACCAGCCTGCAGCGGCACGCACCGTCGCGCCGCACACAGACGCATATTCAGACACACGCAGGCACGCACACTCGGCCTTGCGCCTGCCCCTTTCCGCAGGACTCCGCCCCAGGCGGCCGGGACAGGGGCGGCCCGCCCCAGCAGCCTGCGGGCCCACCTCCCTGGGGACACTCACCGGGCCGACAGGTACGACGGGGCTGGCTAGCTGGGGCGGCCCCGCCCCGTCCAGGCGGAACCAGCAGCCAAAAAGCGTTGCGACCCCGGAGCTGTTTCCTCTACCCTGCTGCCTGCGGGGTCACTAGGGGGAGGAGCGCAGCCGCCACGGCGCCTGCGCAGTCCGCAGCTGCGGCCTGGCCGGTTACCTAGAGGACGGGGAGTTGAGGGCGGGGCCCAAGCCCAGAGTCCCGCCGCATGCAGGTTTTCCGAGTTGTTTTCGGTCTGGGGGCCGCAGGAGAGCCACTTGGATTCTTCCCACCAGGACGTCTTTCCTTTGGCTGCGTCTTCTGTCTCTGCACCGAATAGTGGTGCCATCTGATTGAAGGGCGGATCGAGCCTCGGAACAGGCTGGCACAGAGGCCTCCTGTGTAAATGCTGGCTATTGTTACACGCAGTAGCTCCCGGTCCCCCCAGCCACTCCTGACCCTGCACACACGCGGCCAGAGCCTGGGTGCTCCTTGCCGTGACGACGTGCGACAGCGGCTTGGGGCTCCGCGTGGGCCCCAGGCCTGGCCCGGGGATGCTCCGCAGAGCTCCGGTTCACTCCTCATCAACACCCTGCGGAGGCTGGCAGCCTCCCGCCCATTCTCCAGGTCAGAAAACAGGCTCGGAGGCGCTGAGACAGCGCTCAAGGCCACCTGCAGGACTCTGGCGGAGCCGTGCTCTCCAACCTGCCACCCCTCTGCCAGGCGCCCACGCGGCCTGGCCAGTTCCGACTGGGGATGAGGATAGGGGAAGAAAGGGAGCAGCAGGGGTGCGATTCCGAAGGAACTCCTCCACTGGGGCGCCAGATCCTTAGGAGGGTTTTGTGACTGCACCCAACCCGACGCTTGGGGCACGCGGGTCCAAGGATTTGGGGAAACTGAGGCTGCTGGCGCTGTGAGGAGAGGGTTCAGCGGTGCGGACAACCCAGAGGCAGCTGTGGCCACAAGACGGCGCCCCGGAGCATGGTCAGGTCCCCGCCTCTTCCGGGGTTTTCTGCTCAACCCTCCCAGCCCGCGTTCGTCCAGGTCCTGTCTGCGCGACGCCAAGCAGCTCCCCAGGTAGCCACCCTGCGCTCCCGCCCTTCTTTTCCTCTCTCCACTCAGAACCTACCTCCGTGCCCCAAGTCTTCCCATCTCGGCTCCCCAGGTCCCTTCCCTGCCCCCTCTTCCTGTGTGCCCTCTAGATCCAGAGAGCCAGAACCATGGTCTGCAGAGTGGACTGAGCGAGCCTGGCGGCGCCAGCCACCTTACCCATAACTGCAAGGAGTACGCGTTGGACCCCAGCGGGTACCACGCCGAGCATCCCGCGTCCCTGCTGGAAAAATTCCAAAGTCTTTGCCTGCTGGGCGCTTGGGTTTCTGCCTCTGGAAAATGGGTTTTTACCCCAAACTTGGTCTCCCTCCAGCCTTCAGTGCTCACTGACACCCTGTACCATTGGCATTGGATTGAATGTGGTTGGTAAACCAAATAGCGAGGTACTTGCCGTTGATTTCGTACTTACTATGCGCTAGGCATGCTGCCAAGTTTTTACGTGCAGGTCCCCATCTAATCCTATCAACTGCCTATGAGCTAGTACTATTGAATTACCCCATTTGTAGAAAAGGACAATAGCGCCAAGAACAATAATTGTAATGGGAGCCCCGTGTATTGAGGTGGTTTTGTTTGTTTGTTTTGAGACAGGGTCTCGCTATGTAGTTCAGGCTGGCCTTGAGCTCACCATATAGCCCAGGCTGGCCTGGAATTCATGGTGATCCTCCTGCCTCTGCCTCCCGAGTACTGGGATTACAGGCATGTGCCACTACACCCGCTTGGGTTCTTAACTACCTGCAGGGACCGTAAGTGTGCGTGTGTGTTTTTTTTTTTCCTTGAACTCTTAATTCTTTTTTCTTGGGGTAGGCTTTACTTCCCCATATTTCAGATGAGAAAGCTGAAGTTCAAGGTCACACAACTGAGTGGTAGGAGAAGACATAACACCTGTGTCTTCTTGACCCTAAAGCATGTTCTAGGGTCCTGGAAGTGCACCCCCCCACCCCTTGCTGCTCTCTGCAGGATCCCTGCTCCCCCTGGGCAGGGTGTTCTGTGGCCTCTCATCCACCTGGCTTTGGACTGCAGGCATATCACGGCAGAGCGACAGCAGGGATGGCGAGTGTGGAGCAGCACGAGGGTACAGTCCAGGTGCAGGGCCAGGGCCTGTTCTTCCGAGAGGCACGGCCTGGCAGCGGGCAGACTGCTCACTTCTGCGTGCTGCTGTTGCATGGCATCCGCTTCTCTTCCGAGACCTGGCAGGACGTGGGTACACTGCACAGGCTGGCCCAGGCTGGCTACCGGGCTGTGGCCATTGACCTGCCAGGTACTTCCGGGGCCAGCTTGGGGAGGCCTTGGGGACTTGGGACCTGGGACCAGAGGACTGGAAGGACCTCGCCAGGCTGGGCCCCGAGCTTGACAAGAGCTCAGTGTGTACTGCAGATTCCTTTGAGCTTCTCCAGTCTTGATCTAGATGTGGTCTGGACACTGCTTGGCAGCTCCCCACTGTTGTTACCCGGGGAGGTGTCTCGGGTCTCTGAGCCTTATGTTTGGGGTTGGCCCCAGTGAGGATGGAGTATTACCCATGCAAGTGTGCAGCTAGCACCGGACATGGAGTAATGAGTGCTGGGCGGCTTCAGAGAAGTGTTTTAACAGAGCCATACCCACAGGTTGTTGGGAGCCTGGAGGAGTGAGACCTGTGTCTCCTGGTGCCCTGGGGGCCATGGCGGGGCCTGGCGGGTGGGTAGCCCTCGGAGTCATCCCACTGCAAAGCCTTGAGTTGAGCTCTGGAGGAGGCGGACAGCCCCCAGAGCACCTGTCGTGTCCTGGACTGCCAGGCCCCACCCTTGGTGTCTAGTGTGGAAGCGGAAGCATGGCCCCGCTAAGCCTCTCACAAACCAAGGCTGGTATAGTTTCAGAGCTCAAGGGCAGGCCTCCAGCCTGGGCAGGATTGGTTCCACCAGTGGGTTGGGCTGAACTTCAGTGCAAAGGGCTGGAGCTAATGCTGTTGTCCAAGGTGCCTTTTAAAGAAGTTAGTTTAAGTTTTACAACACTCTGACATGACAGATACTTTCATTATCCCCTTGTAACAGAAGGGGAAACTGAGCAGCCAAGAGAGGACTGAGAGGACTTGGCCAAAGTCACATAGTGAATAGAGAATAAGGACTTGGCCCTACTCAGAGCCTGATTCTTTAGGATACTTAGTTCTGGGGAAGATGGGTAGAAATGGAGGGAAATGCTCTGTGTTTGCCCCAGAGATGATAGATCAAGATGCTGGAGGTATAAACATGGCCCCGGGTGGGTTATAGGAACCAGAGCATGCAGAGCTTGACCAAGGAGGTCTTCCTGGAGGAAGGGACCGGTTTTCCCACTCACTGCCCTTGTCTTTTTCTCCCACACTTGAATCCCTGCAGGTCTGGGGCGTTCTAAGGAAGCGTCTGCCCCTGTGCCCATTGGGGAGCTGGTCCCTGGCAGTTTCTTGGCAGCTGTGGTGGAGGCCTTGCAGCTGGGCCCCCTGGTTGTGATCAGTCCATCACTCAGTGGCATGTACTCCCTGCCCTTCCTCACGGCCCCTGGCTCCCAGCTCCGGGGCTATGTGCCTGTGGCCCCCATCTGCACTGAAAAAATCAATGCTGCCGACTATGCCCGTGTGAAGGTACCCCTCCTGGGAAGCCAAGGTGCCCCTGCAGGGGCCAGGGGGTGCCCATCCTGGACCTTCTTCAGCTGGGGCTAGGTCACTAAGGGGTGGCTTCTGGGAGGAGCTAATTACCAAATTCCATCTTATGGTCTTTTTAGCAGACCCACTGTGCCACACCCTGTGTTAAACTGTGTGCTGGGAAGATACAAACCCATTCCCCTCCCACTGGGCCAGCTCAGCTGGTCTCTCTTCCTCAGAGTAGCCCAAGAGAGACTGAAAGTAGTGAGGAGGGCTGGTGCTTACCTTCCGGAGGCTGGGGCTGGTGTGGTAGGGCCCTGGTAACTCTCCCTCCCTCCTTTGTTTCAGACTCCAGTTCTTATTGTATATGGTGCCCAGGACCCCATGGGTCACATCAGCTTTGAGCACCTGAAGCAGCTGCCCAACCACCAGGTGCTCATCATGGAGGGGGCAGGGCACCCCTGCTACCTGGACAATCCTGAGGAGTGGCACACCAGGCTGCTGGATTTCCTGCAGGGGCTTGCATGAGCCAGCCCTGCGGATAGAAGGGGTGGCTACTTGCCTCCCTTAGGATCTTCTCCCCCCTCAGTGGGCTCTGGCTTACCATGCACATGCAACAGGTGTGTCTGTCTGTCTGTCTGTGTTCCTGTCTTTTGGGTCTGTCTTTTCTGCTTCTTTTACTTGCAGTGATGAGTTAAGATCAAGAGGAAAAACTCAGAAATCAGTGATACAATCTGGCAGAGGGTAATCAGGGAGCTTCACCTACTGGCTGTCCCTCCTTCCTCTCCTTTGCAGCCCAGTCATGCCCTCCTCCGCTCCCCTACCCCTCCGAGACGACATGGCCACATACTTGCTTACACATTAGAGCCATGTATGATCCCAGGTAGGTCCCCTCACTCGGGAGCAACCGACTGGGTACTTGTGACCAGACTGCATCTTCTCAGGTGCATTGTATGCAGGGCTTGCACAAGTATAAGTGCATTTCAAACTGTGCAGTTCCTCATTGCCTGGAAAGGTGGGGATCTCACCGGCCAACCTCCTGCCAGGTATAGGGTGTGGCCAGTTCTAGGCTCCACCCATTTACCCAATGGTTACTACCGATTGTAGCCCAAAATTGCACCCCCCCTCGGAATGGGAGGGCCATCCCCTGCCTCTCCATCTCCCCGCTTTTCCCCCTGCTTCTGGGGTCTCCACCTTTCATCCCTACCCGGTATCAGGCTTGGGTCTTCTCGACCAAGCTTGTTTTCTGCGCCGAGGTTTAAGGAGCGGGGAGACAGATTGTGGAGGTCGGTGAAATAAAGCGATGCAATTAGACCCCACAGGCTCTTGCTGACTCCGGAGCGCCGCCCCTCCCCCCGCCCCTTGGGACTGCCACGGTGGCCCCTCCCCCACCCCGGCGGCACCAGATGGTCCCCCTGCCCTTTGTCCACCAGGCCAGATGGAGGGAAAGGGAGACTGGATTCCCCTCCCCACCCACACACACCCAGGTGCCAAGAGACTCAGCTGTGGGGGGAGGTGGAGGTCAGTGGGACTAGGCTGAGCCGATTACGAAGGGGAGGAATACTGTATTTGCTCCCCAGGCTGGGGCGGGGGAGGGGACTTGGGAACAGTCCAGTCGCCCCACTCCCCCGGCGCCCCGTCCCCTGCGGCTCTGGCCCAAGAAGAAATTCTGGGGGTAGCTTTGGGAGCGCCGCCGGGTGGGGTGCACGAGGGCCACACGCCTCTCAGGCCCCTCCTCCACGGAGCTGCTCCGGCAACCCGTCCTGCGCACGCCGGCCGGGCTGTGCGGTGCGGCAGCCGCGAGCCGCTGCTGGGAGCGGGTCTCGGAGGGCGAGGCCCGGAGCGGAGGATGGCGCGGAAGCGAGGAGGGCCGGGCGGGACGGAGGGTCGAAGGCCGAGCGCTCGGGGACCACGGCCGGAGCGAGGCGGGGCCGGGCCGAGGTGCGGGACGCAGGGGCTCGCGGAGGCGCCGGGCCGGAGGAGCGCGCCGGCGGGCGGGCGGGCGGACGGACGGTGGCTGGCGCGCTGCTCCACGCGGACCCCTGCGCGCCCCGGGGGGTCGCCGGTCCTCCCGGAAGCGGCCGCCGCTCGGAGCGCACCGCGGCGCGCGGGGCGGGGCGGGGCGCGCGGCTGCGGCACTGGGGCAGCTGGGGCGGGCCCGCCGCGCTGTAATCGGATCCGGGGAGGGGGCGGGGAGGGGCCGGGCCAGGCGGGCCGGGGGGTGGGGGGGGCGCGGAGCCGGGCTCCGGGCCGGCCGGGCTCCGCGCCTGTCAAACCCCTCATTGTTCGCAGCTGATGTCACTCGCAGTTGTGAGCGGCCGCCTCTCCGGGGACAATGTGGGACTGAGCGGCCCAGCCGCCGCGCCGCCGTCGCAGGACAGCCCCAGCGAGGTAGGGCGCGGGCCGGGCGGGGCGCGGCGGGCTGCGAAGTTTGGGGGTTCGGCTGGGGGCGGGGAGTCCGCGCCCCGGCGCACAGTTTAGGGTACTGGGAGGCTGCGAGGAATACAGTCCCTGTCCCGTGCGGCCGAGGCCTGCACAGGTGGGGGGCGCTGGTCTGCCAGAGGAGCCCCCGGACCAAGGAGGGGTTTCCTGGACCTCAGTTACCAGCTTTGAGGCCCCCATCCCATCCACTGTGTCTGTCCTCTGAACCTGCGCTTTTCTCACCTTCTGCCCTGGGTTCGGGTTCTGCTTCCTCTGCCATTCTGCAGCTCCTGGCTGGCACACACCCCTTCCCATTCTCTGCAGTCCCTGGAGGAGCCAGACACACACCTCCAGACCAAGGGTGCATAGAGACCGTAGTTGGGGCGCGGAGTGGTCCTTCTTGCCCTTCTTCAGCGCCTCAGCTCTAACCTATGTTCTTGGCTGGCTGCTAGGAGGTGGGAGAGGGGGCTCTGCTATTCCAGTCTGACCCCTGTGCCTGCCAGGCCAGAAGAGGGAGGTGCCCGCCTCCTCACTCTCCTGTCCCAGGCCCGCCATCTTGAGACCTGTGGCACCAGGGCCCCACCCCACCGCAGTACCCAGGGGAGTGGTCGTCGAGGGATGCGCCCTGGGCCTTCTCCCAGCATGTGGGGCGTTGGGTCCCCACCAAGCCCAGGATGGTCAACTTTATGCCGGACCAACAGGACGTGTGTCCCCAAGCCCTCCTTCCCCTACAAAGGGTTCCTAGACCCCAGGCACTCCCCAAGAGCTGTGCTCTGGCCTTGTTTCCCAAGAGCTGTGCTCTGGCCTTGTTTCCTGGGGTCACTCTCCTGGATGGCACCTGAGACCCTGTTTTTGGCCTAGTTTAAGATCTAACCCTTCTAGGTCCTGAAACCCCTTCAACTTCCGAGGCACCCCCATCCCAGCCCCCACTCCCAGCCTTCATCAGCATGCAGGCTCAGGCTGCCCAAACACAAGGGGATTGTTCTCCCCTTGCATGCTCAGGGTGGGGGGCTGGGAGCAGGCGGCCCACACACCCTGGCAGTCCCGGCCGTGGAGGCTGGAAGCCCCACCCTGTGTCCCCAGACGGGCTCTGTCCACCTCCCCAGCTCTTTCACTGCCCCTCTGCAGCCTCTGTCACCCCTGCCCAGCAGCACTGACCTCTTGAAGGAGGATCGAGGAGGGAGCCGCACTGCACAGGTGGACCCTGGGTCATCGTGGTCTGCCAGTTGTCTTTGGTGCAGCCCTACAAACAACTCCTTTCACTCAGGTTCCTCTCTCATTGGTGAGGCTTTCCCAGTTGTGGTAGGCTGAACCCAGCTCAGCTCTGGGAAACCGGCCCCATACTCCGTGGCTTTCTCCTGCCCCGTCCTCCTAGGGAGACCTGTTTGGCCACTCAGAAGTCTCACTCCAGCCCCTGGTCTCACCCCAGCAACATGCCCCGGGACCCTCTAAACATGGAAAAACAGCAGGAACAGGGCTGGGGGTGCTTAGGAAGGAGGTGGCAATCTGCGTAGGTAGGTCCTGGCCCTGCCCATGTGGTTCGTCCCTTAGGCCCAGGTCTCTGAGCCTAATGGTCCCTGCGCCTCTAGGCCTGTGAGCCCTAACCCCTGTCCCTCACCCTGAGCCTAGTCCTGTCTTGGATCTCATATTCTCCCGGGAGCTCTCTGTGTAGTGTAGTGGAAAGATAGCCTCAGAAATCCCCATCTGAGATTCCTTTGAGAGGCACAGAGACCCAGTGATAACATCTGACTTGGAAGGTTGGGGAGGGCTCCATACAGGAGGCAGCATTTGGGAAAGATTGTGACAGTGTGAGGAGGATGGGCGTTTCAAGCTGGAATCAACAGCCTAGAGGCCTGGAGGTGCCTGGCCTGTTTTTGCAGCCTGGTGTGTCTGGGGGATGGGGTGGCAATGAGACAAGAGAAACTGGCAGGGGCTGGACCATGGGGCCTTGATCCCACTTCATGGAGATCAAGCTTTATTCCTTGGGTACTAGGGAGCCATGGATGACTGTTGAGCAGCAGAGTGAGCACAGAGTCTTCAGTGGGGAGAATGGATGCTAGAGACCTTTTCTCAATTTGGGTGAGACAGTGGGAGGATGGATACCAATGAGTTGGGCTGTGCCATGAGGCTGTGGCCTTTCTCTTGGGTTCCTGTCTGGGCTGGGCCTGGGCCTGCCTTGGTTTCCCTTGACTATAAAGATTGTCTAATGATGCTCTGAGGAGGCTGTAGCATTTCTGGCACCTGCGAGCTTGTCAGAACTTCTCTTCCCAGCCCCCCTTCCCTGCTGGGCACTTTGCCAATGAGACATACCTGAATCAAGAAACCAGAAGGTGGAATTTGTAGACTCCAGGCCGTTCCCCTGCAGTCCCCTCCTGAGCCTCCTCCCTCCAAAGCTAGATGCTATGGGTTCTCACGGGAGGCTGAAAACAAGCTGGTCCACGGGTCTGTGGATGGTAGGGCATATCTTGTGGGGTTTGGCTAATCAGCAAGGGTGAGCATCCCCGGAGCAGGAGAGAGGCAAAGGAGTGAAGACCCCTCAGTACTGACCCCACTCCCCACTGTCCAGCATTCTGCCACACCCTGCCTCACCCGATGCTCTGAGCCATTCCCCAGCATCACTGGGTGTGGCCTGCACGGCTGCTTTTGGAGTGAGAATAGAAGGATGCTGCTAGGTGGGAGCTGTGAGTGCTGAGGGGGACGAAGCTCTCTCCCTATCCCAGGTGGGTCCATAGGCCCTTACTGGTCCAGACATTCCAGCCAGCAGAGCAGAGGGAATCCCCCAAGGGGCGGGCCAGTCTACTTGAGTTGCCTGGCCCCAGGAGCCCTCCCCTCTCCTGGATTGTTCTTGCTCCAGAACAAAGCCAGGGTGGACACTTGATCCCTGCCTGTGGGGGGAGCTGGCTAAGCCCCCAGCCCTTTGATTGGGCAGCTGTCATGAGAGAGAGACAGCTGGGGGGGAGGGGCAGGAAGGGGGCAAGCCACCATCGCTTACACAGCTGTCACCCCCTGCCCCACCCCCACCCTGCACCCTCCAGCCTGAGTGGCAGGAATCCAGGGACAGAAGGAGTAGGCACCGGGTCTGGGGAGGGGGCTTGGGGAGCCGGAGGGACGCCTAAGGTCAGAGGCTGGTCTGAGCTTGGTGTGTTCTGCCAGGGAGCCCTGCTGACCAGAGCGGGCTGGGCACCCTCAGAGGTGAGCTAGAGGTCAGTGTGGCATGATGTGTAGCTGCCACAAGGGTGGCCCAGCAGAGCCCGAAGGCCCATCAGACTGGGAGAGCAAGGCACTCTCTGGAGCCCCAGTGAGGGCAGGGGAGCCAGTAATGCCTCATGGGGCTGTTTATTTGTAGGACCCTGGGAGAATAATTGCAAGACACGAGTCAGGACCCTTTGTTCTCTCCTCGAGACAGGACAGACTTTGAGGGTCTCTCAGAACAGGAAGGGCACAGAGAGCAACAGCCCTCTCCTATCCACAATCCCCACACATGTACTAGGTGGGTAAACGAAAGTCCAGATCAGGGGAGGACTAGGTCAAGGTCATCCACTGATTTGGGGCATTTAGGGTCTCTGGTGCAGACCTCGGTATCATTTTCATGTGGGAGTTCCAGTTCTGGCCACGTCATAGCCACCCCGCCCTGTCTTTCCTGGGGCCACAAGAGGTGATGCGATGGTATGGGGACAATGTCAGGTCTGCCACTGATTACCACCCCAAAGGGGTCCCTCTACCTCCAGAAAATTCCAGAGTTTAAGACCATGGCTCTAGACAAGCTGATAGTCCTTTTCAAACAGGACCCATGTTCACTAGCCAGGCAGGGGTCTCCTATGTGACCAAAGCCTAGAGCCCACCTGTGAAAAGGCTACCCAGCAGAAGAGGGTTAGAAGGCCCTGACAGGAGCAGCCAGAGGGGCCCAGATAAGGCCTGGTCCAGCTGTGTACTAGCAGGAAGGATCCTGCTGTTGCTCCATGCCTTTCCTCTCCACGACCTTGGGCAGATTATAGACCCTCCCTAGGTATCAGTTCCCCATCTGTACGGTGAATTTATCTGCTCCGTCACCGGTATGTCTGTGCACCGTCTCTGGCCTGACTCTGAGCTAAGCTCTCGGGACACAAGGAGAAGCCGGCAGTCTTGGCTCCTGCTCCAAGGGGCTCCCAGTCTTGGCTGTCCAGGGAGCCAGAAACCAAGCACGTCATCACAAGTGCTTTGATGGGGGAAGTGCAGGCAGCCAGGGGAATGTCTAGCAAGGGCAGCCAGCGCCAGAGGTTGGCTAGGATACCAGAGAGCACAGTCCCTTCATCTACTGTTGATCTCTGCCCTCTGGGGAGCTTATTGCAGAACTCAAATGGAAGGAGGAGCAGGGTTGGCATCTCCGTTGCAGGGATGGGGAAGTGGAGACCATATGTGCACTGACCCGCTCCCGTTCTAGTCCAAACTCTGGCTAGCAAGGGGAGTTCAGAAGTGGGCACTAGACAGAGCTCCATGTCCTTGGGCCTTGTGTCAGGACGGCCGGGGGATGAGGAAGAAGGTACTCAGAGGCTCCTGTTCTCCAAACCCAGTTAGGCATCCTTGGCTCCCACCCACTCCCAACCCTTGGGGCAAAAGGAATCTGCAGGGGTAGGTTTTCGTCTTGGCCCAGATTTGGCACCAGCCAGTCCCACTCCCTGTCCTGCTTGAGTTCTAGGCCCCCAGTGAGCTCCCCATCAAGGCGGATTTCCAAGCAGGATTAAGGTTCAGGATTAAATTGGGGCATGAAAAGGGGTCTTGTGGGGAGGGCTGGCGGCTGAGCTAATCCTAGCAGCTAATCTCAGGCTCCACCTTCCTCTGGCCATTAATGGCCTTGACATTCCTGTGGCCCACTGAATCCCTTTCTTCCGCATCACCCAGTCCCGAGGAGACAGAGAGGGGTCATAGCCTCTTTGTTGTGTGGGTGAGGAAATTGAGACCCCGAATACGGGGTTTGTTTCTGGTACAGCAGAAAGTGTTCCACATGGGGATGTGGTCAGCCTGGACGCTTCTGTCCTCCCGTGTCAGGGCCGAAGAAACCACCACTGTACAGGCTTCTGAACCCCGGCTCCTACCCCCAGCTGAATGCATCCTGCCCAGAGCGGTCTGTAAACTGTCCTGGCTGGATGGCCTCCAGTAGATGAAACAGCCTCTGGAGCAGGGGAGCCAGGGGTGAGAGGACCCTGCCTAGAGCCTCACCAACTTTATCGCCACCCTCCCCTCTGACCTCCCCTGGCTGCTCCAGCTTCCTCTGAAGCCCATCCCCCACCCTCAAGACAGCCAGGCACGGGCCTCTGGATGCAAGTACCTCTTGTTCGGAGTACTCTTTGAATCTTAACTCCGCCTTCAGGGTTCAGTCCGCGAGGGTCTTCTCTTCCAAAAGGTAGGGATGAGGCTGTCTTCTCCAGACTCCTCCTATAGGTCTCCTGGTTAATTTTTTATTGATTGATTGATTGGTGCTGGGATTGAACCAGGGACCTCGCGCGCTACATAAGAATGTTCTCACTGAGCTATACCCCAGCCCGCCTCATGTCTGAGAGGAGGGGAATGACAGGGCGCCTGGATTCCCACCATGCATGTGCCGACTTGAGGGTGGGGGGAAGTGGCATTCCTTTCAGAGATGGGGGAAGCTGAACCCCGAACAGTTAAATGGCCTATCCAGGCCTACACAGCTGAGACATGCACACAAGCACATTAGTCAGAGGGACATTTGGAACTCAAAATCTACGCTGTCTCCCCTCTGGGAGTTTGACTAGTTTGCTCCAGGGTCCCCACGTAAGGGCAGGGGCAGGGTGAACTGGGTTCCTCCCTGACCCCTTTCCTCTGCCCCACCAGAGCCGGCCAGGCCACGGCGTGGACACATTCCCAGGCCACTGTGGCCCCAGCCCCGCCTGACAGGATGAGCAGCTCAGATGCGGGGCTGGAGGAGGAGCCAGAGCTTAGCATCACCCTCACACTGCGCATGCTGATGCACGGGAAGGTGAGTAGGAGGGCTGCACAGCTGGGCCAGGGTGGGTTTGGTCTCAGGAGTCCTGTCTTTCGGGGACCTCTGCCTGGGCGAGGGGAGGGGCTAGGAATGGGGCTTCGGTACCCGTCTGACTCCACTCTCGTCTTGTTTGCAGGAGGTGGGCAGCATAATTGGGAAGGTAGGTATCCAGTTCTGCCTGGTGTGTTCCCTTCAGCTCAGGGTAGGAGGTGGTGACCACTCAGGCTAAGAGCGATTCTCTGTTTTGCCTTCTCCAGAAGGGAGAGACCGTCAAGCGAATCAGGGAGCAGGTGAGGAGTTTGGGCGAGGAGCCAGGGTACCTGATATGGAGGGAGGGGAGATTCCTGAACCACACCATTTGGGAAGAGAAGTGGGTGTCTGAGAGGATGGCGCTTTCCAGCCTCGACTGGGGACTGGCGAGTGGAGAATGTGCCCTGCTACCTGGCACTCATTCTGTACCTGCAGAGCAGTGCCCGGATCACCATCTCCGAGGGCTCCTGCCCCGAGCGCATCACCACCATCACTGGTTCCACGGCGGCTGTCTTCCATGCAGTCTCCATGATTGCTTTCAAGCTGGATGAGGTCTGGGGCTGGCAGGCTGGGAATCCAAGGGTGGTTCCTGGGAGGAAGGGTGCAGGGTGGCTCTGACTCCGGACAGTCGCTATGGGTGGGAAGGGAGGTCAAGGGTAGTGTTCCCTTGAAGGAACACAAAGAAGGGGTACTTGCCTAACTCCTCCTCAGCAGGAAGGTGCTTGAGGAAGGGGTGGGGGAGTAGTAGGGGCATGTGGCCAACCCACCATCTCCCTGCCCCAGGACCTTTGTGCTGCTCCTGCTAACGGTGGCAGCGTCTCCAGGCCTCCAGTAACACTGCGCCTTGTCATCCCTGCCAGCCAGTGTGGCTCACTGATTGGGAAGGCTGGCACCAAGATCAAGGAGATCCGAGAAGTAAGGGGAAAGCTCCTTATGGTTTCATACCCTTGAAGGAACTCTGAGCCCAGGAGCCCTTCTGTGGGCTGTTGGAGCAGCCTGAAGTAGCCTCTGTTTTTCATTTGCAGACTACAGGTGCCCAGGTGCAGGTGGCAGGGGACTTGCTCCCCAATTCCACAGAGCGTGCTGTCACTGTGTCCGGGGTCCCTGATGCCATCATCTTGTGTGTGCGCCAGATCTGTGCCGTTATTCTGGAGGTGCTGCCCTGGGGCAGAGAGAGAGGGGGGCAGGAGACGGGCCCTGTGGCACTGGGTGGGGCAGGGTGGGGCTACAGGGATAGATTATGAGCTCCAGAGTTTGAGGATGCACGTACCTGGGGGTTCTGCTGGAGACTTGAGGCTACTGGGCATTTGGCACCTGAGAGGGTCCCAACAGAGCCTCCCCATTTGTGCCTTCCAGTCCCCACCCAAAGGAGCCACTATCCCATACCATCCAAGCCTCTCCCTAGGTACCGTCCTCCTCTCCGCCAACCAGGTGAGGGAACAGCGGGAGGGATGGGAGGCATACTGGAGAAGGGAGGCCAAGTTGGAGGAGCAGATAGAAGAAGAAATTGGGGTTTGTGGAGGAGGGGGTGTGTCACCCTGGCCAACCTGCCCTGACCTGTCACACTAACAGCCTCTTTACCTCCCTTGTCCCCACAGGGCTTCTCTGTTCAGGGTCAGTATGGCGCTGTGACCCCCACCGAGGTGAGTAAGCCACAGCCCAAGGCCCCGCTTTCTGAGCTAAGCCTCCTGTGACTTCTGACCCCTCTTCTTTGGCACAGGTCACCAAGCTCCAGCAGCTCTCGGGCCATGCGGTCCCCTTTGCCTCACCCAGTGTGGTGCCAGGTAAGCAGCCCCTGCAGGAGGTGGCAGGGACAGACCTAAGAGGCTGGGCAGCCCCCCTCTGATGGACATGGGGTTCGGAGAGGCCCAGAACATGCTCTGTTCCTCTTCTTTGCCTCAGGACTGGATCCCGGCACACAGACCAGCTCCCAGGAGTTTTTGGTTCCCAATGATGTGAGCAGGGCATGTAGTGGCTGGAGGGCGATGGGGACGTATGGCTCTGGGCCTTACTCAGGGTCAAATTCTGGTTTCTCCCTAGCTAATTGGCTGCGTGATTGGGCGCCAGGGCAGCAAGATCAGCGAGATCCGCCAGATGTCCGGGGCACATATCAAGATCGGGAACCAAGCGGAGGGTGCTGGTGAGCGGCACATAACCATCACCGGCTCTCCAGTCTCCATCGCCCTGGCCCAGTACCTCATCACTGCCTGGTGAGCATGGGGTGGGCAATGCGGGGCTCGTAAGCGGGGAGGGGAGAACTGACCTCCTTTCTTTCTGGACTGGTTCTGTGCCTCCCTGAACTCCCACATCTCCATGGTATTCTACCCAAGTCCCCCGTGTTGCTCTGTCCTCATGTGCTCTTTCCCCATTGCTATCTCTTTCCCCTGGGTCTTTGCCACTTGCCCCATTCCTCCTCTTACCCCATACTATATCTGTCTATCCTTTCTCCCCTCCTTACACTTCCACCTTTCCCATATTCCCCCCAAATACACCTACCCCTGACATTGCTCTCAGTTCTTCCTTCCTGTCTTTGGCTAATCTCAAGCCATTTATCTTCCCTTACTGCTCCCCCCCCCCGCCCATGCTTCTGCTCTCCCCTTTATCTCCCCTCTATATTCCTCTCTCCAGTCTAGAGACGGCCAAGTCTACCTCTGGGGGGACGCCTGGCTCAGCCCCTGCAGACCTGCCTGCCCCCTTCTCGCCGCCCCTGACAGCCCTGCCCACGGCTCCCCCAGGCCTGCTGGGCACACCCTATGCCATCTCCCTCTCCAACTTCATCGGCCTCAAGCCTGTGCCCTTCTTGGCTCTACCACCTGCTTCTTCAGGGCCACCACCGGGCTTGGCGGCCTACACTGCCAAGATGGCAGCGGCCAATGGGAGCAAGAAAGCTGAGCGGCAGAAATTCTCCCCCTACTGAGGCCAGCTGAGGCACAGGCGGGGGCAGGCAGGACCTCCGGCAGGGTCTGCCTCCGCAACCTACCTGTCCAAGGAGACTCCATGCTGGAGTCCCCAACGCAGCCGCTAATGCCAGACGCATGGATACATCCCCTACCCTGCCCGTCTTTGGAGAGGGGACAGTTTCTGGCCCAGGGTTCTGGGAGCTGCGGCAGCTCTAGGCCAGGGGGCTCCAACTTCAGCTCTGTGCTTGGCTGCAGGGAGCAGCCAGGGGGCCTCCCTAATGCCCAACCATGGAGGGGGGGGGTCAATGTACTCTCCATCCCTTAGGGCTTCCTGTCTACTGTCCCCATGTGGGAAGCAAGGAGGAAGGCTGGGGGTGGCTGGGGCCAAGCTTCTCTCCACCTCCCGGCAGATTCCTGCTGCTTCCATGGATAACACTTTTTGACTGGAATGGACTGGCTGGGCTTGTCAGGGGCAAACCAAGGAGGGGGCTCTGCTGGTAGCTGGGGGAGTGGCTTGGGGGGCAGGGGCCCAAGCAGCAGACACTCTGTACAGTTTTTTCAATCCCTGTTTTTGAATAAATATTCTCAGTGACCAGAAAGGTGTGAAATACTGGTGTTGGGGTGGTAAAACCTGCAGAAAACGGGTGCAGCTGAAGCTGCAGACGATCTCCATCTGTGAATCCACTAGCCCCACTTGGGCTGCAGCCCCATCCACACACCAGTTCTCAGGTTTTAGTGCCGTTTGGTGTTGTCCAGCTGCCTGCTTCTAGCAGCAGATAGACCCAGTTGTTTTGTGGGCATTGCAGAAGTAGATAGATGAGTTTCAGTAGCTTTGTCCAGCCTCTCTCTGGTTCAGATGTGGGGGAAGTCCTTCTGAATGTTTCTCCCCTGGTTCCTCCTACTGTGGCTGGACCCAAGACCCTGCCCTGCTTGGCCCATCACTTTGGCTGTGGGCTCTGCCACCTTCTGTCCTGCTGGGACTTGGGGACCATCCATGAGTCTGACGAACAACCTGTGCTGGAGGGGCCTTCGGAGATGGTGTGGGGTACAGATGGGGAAACTGAAGTCTCAGAATAGGTTGTACACAAGGCCGTGGCATGTTTGGCCCAGAACCCAGGATTCCTGAGAAGTCTCTGGGCTTTGCCAGACTCCAGACAAACTCTCTCCCGTTTCAGAGCCAAAAATCCAGGCTGCGGCCCTGCTGCCACCTGTGCAGGAGACTGGACGGGTCCCCTCCGATATCACCCGCCTTCCTCCGGTCAGGAGATGGAGCTCTCAAGTGGTCTCTGGCAAGCTCAGGCTTGGTCCTGCCAATTCGCGGGCCTCCTGGGGCGCCTCAGAAGGGCCTCGGGCAGGGCCCTCTGGGGGTCCCCTGAGGCGCTGCAGAAACGCTGGAAGGTGCCAGGCTTGCGGCACCCGGGGCAGAGCGCGGCGGGTGAGGCGGCCCAGCGCCAAGCGCACAGGGCGCTGCAGCAAGCCATACAGGAAGGGGTGAGCGGCGAAGGCTGAGTAGGCTACCCAGGTGACGGCCGCCTCGGCCTCTGCGGCCCGCGCGGCGGGCGCCAGGCACGCGCAGCCATAAGGCAACCAGCAGGCTGCAAACTGGCCCACGGCCAGGGCTGGGCCCAGGGCCGCCTTGCCCCCGGGCAGGCGAGGCCGGAGGGTCGGCAAGAAGGAGAGGCGGCTGTCCAGAGA
Organism: Hystrix cristata; assembly: GCA_004026905.1. Classification (NCBI taxonomy): domain Eukaryota; kingdom Metazoa; phylum Chordata; class Mammalia; order Rodentia; family Hystricidae; genus Hystrix; species Hystrix cristata. The sequence goes on along the minus strand of PVJO010005628.1, from coordinate 32,424 downwards.
GTCTGAGCGCAGCCGGGCGCCGCGCACTGGCAACGGGGGACGCAGGGCGGCGCGCCGCGCCACGAGGAAGATGCTGCCGTAGGCGCCGAGCAGCAGGAGCGCGGGCAGCGCGAAGGCCAGCAGCGCCCAGAGCGGCCGGAAGGGTCCGAGGCCCCCGGCCAGGACCGAGCAGCGCGCCGGGGCCGGGGGCGGCGCGGGTGGCGGCCCGAGCAAGGACAGCGCACCCAGGAGCCCGGCGGCCGCCCACACGGCGGTGAGCACGAGCCCCGGCGCCGGCCGGCCGCCTGGCCGCAGCGGGTGCGCGATGAGGCGGTAGCGCGCCAGGCCGAGCGCGGCCAGGCCGAGCGTGCACGCGGGCAGCAGCGCCGCGGAGAGGAAGCGCGCAGCGCGGCAGGGCGCGGGGCCCAGGCGCACGCGGCCCAGGCCGGGAGGGGGCGCGGCCAGCAGGCCGAGCGGCATGATGGAGGCGGCCGCCAGCAGGTCCACGACGCACAGGTGCACCAGGTAGAGCGTGTCTCGTAGTCCTGGCGTGCGCAGCACCACGACCAGCAATGCCCCGTTGCCCAGCAGGGCCCCCACCTCCACGAGAACAGCCAGGATCAAGCCCACCGAGCCTGCGAGTTCGGTGGCGATCAGCCCTGTGGTGTTGGCCATTGGAGCACTCAGGCTTCACCTGTGCCGCTGCGCGGGGAGCGTACTGGAGCCTGCAGCGTCACGGTTCCCATCACCTGTCCCTGCTCCGCTGACCCCTCACCTCATAGGCTGCCCAGGAGGGGGCTCCGACGCCCAGGCTGCCATTCTCTTGGGGGCTTGGCAGGCGCCTTGGAGGATGCAAGGCTGAGCCTACCGGCTCTCTCCCCTTGCCCCAGCCCAGCTCCGGCAACTCAGCCTCTGCCGGAGATGGTACTGGCTGTCACTCTGATGTTGCCCTTTGGAGACACAGGGAGCTGGCAAGGGAGGGGCAGGGCCTGGCGCCAGCCCCCTGGGTCCTAGCAGCTGCCAGCTGGAGGCTGGAAGTGCTGCTGTGGAAGTGCGGGGGTGGGGGCGGGGGTGAGCAGAGCAGGCGCCAGCCTACAGCAGAGACTGAGGGAGTTACAGTGACCCTTTGGAGCCAGCCAGACCCTGTCCTGTCTTTGTCAGGGTGGGAAGTAGGTGTGTAGGGATGATCAGATCAATGAGCCCTGTGCTGAAGGAAACTGAAGAGCTGGAGCAAGAAGACCCTTAGGTATGTTGCTGGAAGGAAAATCCCAGGGCACGGCACATAGTAGGTGTTTGGCTAATATTAACTTGGCACAGAATGGGTGCGCCGTGACAGTGAGGGGAATAAATGAGAGGAGGTCTTAGCAGACAACTGCTAGCAAACAAGCACCCTGAATTTTCTTCAGAGAACTACCGCTCCCCAATTCTCAGGACCTGCAGTTTGGGTGAGCAAGATCTCCACCATCTGTTTTCCCCAGGAGGAACAAAAGTCAGTCCCAGCCAATCAGTGTGTGGCATCCACTGTGCCTCAAGGTGGCTGGCTTGGGGAAAGCTGGGTAACTCCAGTGGGGCACTCAGTCTCATGGCAAAACCCCATGTATACCCTGGTATCTTGCATATGCAAGCTCTTCTTCCTTGAACCCCAGGCTTGAGTCTTCAGCTGCCTCTTCAATATCTCCCCCAGGACTCAGACCTAAAGAGCGCCTCAGACCTCGTATTCCAAAGCAGAAACATGACTCTTGACCTGTCGTCAACCTACTTCTAGAGTCATCATCTTAGCAAACTTGTCAGGATAAATACCTCCCTTTCCGCTACACAAAAGTCCAGTGATTTCTTTTTCCTTTTTTTTTTTTTTTTTTTTGGTTTTTTGAGACAGGTTCTCTTAATGTAGTTCACGCCAGCCTTGAACTCACTATGAAGCCCAGGCTGGCCTCAAACTCAAGGCGATCCTCCTACCTCAGCCTCCTGAGTGCTGGGATAACAAGCCTGTGCCACCACACCCAGCAATCCAGTGATTTCTCACCACCAGCTCCAATATCTTGGCTTCTGTCACCACCATCATCTCTCGGCTGGACCACTGCAGCACCTTTCCTGACCTCTGTTCCTGCACCTTATGCTGGCCATCTGCCTGTTTGCCCTGAGATCTGTTCCCTGTCCCTTGCTCCTCTGGAGCTCCTTGCTCCTCACTTCGTAGACTTCCCAGCAGGGGGCTCTGACAGCCAGGCTGCCATTCTCTGCTCTTGCACCTTGTGTGGGCCATCTGCGCTTTTAGCACTGCCTCAAGGGGAACTGTACTTGCCTGGCTTCTTTGGGAGGGTGCATCAAGTGGACGTGACTAACAGGAGACTGGAGAATGGGAGGAGGGAGGACGTCTCAAGCTCCACCTGGGTTGCCAGGTCTCCCTGTAGAAGACCCTCTCTTCCCACAGCCCTGCTACCTTCAGACAGCCCTCTGGCACTCATCAGTGATAACAGTGTTTCCTTCCATTAACCTCCACCCTGTATGGCGGGGGTGCTGCCTGCTGCTACTCATCTCCAGATTGCCTCATCATCTGCTGCTAGCTCACTTCTTCCCCTGTCAGCCTCTCCTTGTCTGGACGCCTTGGGTAATTTGTTTCAATGGGTGGATCTTGACTGACGCACGCCCTCCTGTCTGTTCTTGGGTCCCTCTCAAAACAAATCAGATGGGGGCATGACTGCTCCCATCCCTCGAAGAGCTCCCCATCCTCTGTAAGATCTCAGCCCCTCTGTGCTGTGGGATGGCTTCTGTTGTCTGCCTTCTCCTCACATCTCTGCCTCCCTTCCTCGCTTCCCACCACACATCCAGCCACAGTCTCATCTTCCTGTTCTTCTCACTTATCAAAGCACTTTCCACCTCTGGATCTTTGCATTTGTTATTCCCTCGAAAGAGGGTTTCATTGACCATCTTCTCTAAAATTAGTCTATCTTCCTGTCACTTTTTACCCTACTTTACTTTTCTTCCTGGCATGTTCCTTACCTGATATTATATTTTATATTTATGCACATATTGTTTGAAAGCCTGTTTTACTACAGTGTAGGAGCAGGGACCTTGGCTGAGTCTTTGAACTTGCAGCTCTCCTGCCTCAGCCTCCCAAGTAGCTGAGATCACAGGCATGTGTCATCATTCCCGGTCCATTCTTGACATTTTTGGTTTTTTTTTTTTTTTTTTTTTTTGGTGCTGGGAATCGAACTCAGGGCCTTGTGCTTGCAAGGCGAGCACTCTAACCACTGAGCTAAATTCCCAGCTCCCACATTCTTGACATTTTTGAAGAGTACTGGCAAGTTGTTTTATATAACATCTCTCAATTTCAGCCCCTCTGCTTTTTTGTCATGATCAGATTCAGGCTTTGTATGTGCCCCACAAATCCATCGCAGGCATGTGGCCAGCATCACTGCAGATCCAGATGGTGGAGATCAGCCGTGACTGCCTGGTTTGACTTTTTGTGCTGGAATTTGGCAGGCCCTGGTCCAGTTTCCCATTATTCAGATGAGAAGGCTGAAGCCCAGAGAGTGGAGGAAGATGCCCCAGAACAAACGGCTGAGCCCCAAGCACCTTGCCGCTTGGAGCTCTGTCCATGTGGCACCTTGTCCTGTTCTCGGTCACACCTTGGACGCGGGGATTGCTTAGGGGAAGCGAAGCTGGATTTTGGGGCCTGTGGATCCGAGGAAGGGAAGCGCTCCCGTTTCCTCTTCTTCCCGCCCAGTTAGGCCTGCAGGCCTGAGGAGAGCTCGGCTGGGTTAGGTGGGAGCAGCAAATGAGAAAACAGGATTGGGGAAGGCAATAGGGAGTGGCAGAGACTATGGTGTGCTGGAGAGGGCTGCTCCCTTCAATATCACTGAAGTGAATTAAAAATGAAAACATTTTAGAATGAGTGTGTGTGTGTGTGTGTGTGTGTGTGTGTGTGTGTATGAAATTTGCAAAAGAAATACTGGAAGAAAACCAGTGTGTCAGCACTCTGAGAGGCTCAGGCAGGGGGGTTGCACGTTCAATCCCAGTCTGGGCAATTTAGTAAGACCTGGTCTCAAAATAAAAATAAAACACAGCTGGGGATGTAGCTCAGTGTGAAGGTCCAGGTTCAATCCTCAGTACTGGGGGTAAAAAACAGGAAAAGTAAACCAGAAATGGATGAAATGGGAGTGGAATGGGAGGAGGAGGACTCTTCCAAACACTCTGAACTGTCTGGGCGCTCTGACGCTGTGTTAGTGTTTTACAGATTGAAGTCCATAAATTAACAAGGATGAAGACTGCCTCTTAAAAGTGACTAGCAATAGAAACAAACGAACCTACCCGTATTACAAGTGAATAATAAAACCAGACTGAAGAGACACAAAGAACAAATTCAAGAAATAAATTCACGTAGCATTTGGACCTGTGTACAAACTCTTATTTTGACCCTCAGCCTAAAGAGAAAGAGATAATCTTGAATAAAATTAAATAAATCTTGAGTGCTACTTAGAAAGTTTATTTTAACTTGTATTTATATATTAGATATATTCATGCCATTATGAGCTGTATGCTGGCTGTTTAATGTGTAAAATCTAAATGGCCTTTTTGACTGTGGCAGCCAAGGCATATGCTTCGTGTATTCTGAAGTTTTTAGACAACAGTTGTCTGAGAGGTTATTAAAGATAGTGAACTACTTTGTATTTCTTTTAAGGAGTTGATATAGGAAACTACAAATTTTTGTAAGAATGTTTATCTGTCTTAAAAGATAATTTGTAAAAAAAAAAAGGCACTTTGTTTTACTATCTTTTCTAAATAACTTTTTTTGTTTTTCAGAAAGTAAGTTTCATGTCAGTGCTTCTGTATTAAAGCTTTTTTTGATTTAAAAGCTTTTTGGCTTATAATGTACTACATGTAATTATTAAGTTTTCGAAGAACTCATTTTCCCAGATCAAAGATTCCAAAACTAAATGCTTTCAGTAGTAGGAATGGCGATGATTAAAAGACTGATGGCAAAATAAGCTTTTGGAGTAGTGTTATATTAACATATTTGTAAGTACTTGCTCATTATGGAAATGTGTACTTGATTAAAACTATATGTGGCTATAGAAACCCCTCCGTGTAGTTCAGGACATACAGGTTTTTGTGTGTACTTAGCTTATTGCATTAAATTATTATTGCCCTTAGCTTAAAAATAAGAATTTAAAGAGATCATTGAGCCTACCAAGCTCAATGATCACTGAGTTCGAACCCCAGCACCCCCCCCAAAAAAGAGATCATTGAATGTTATTTTGTAAAACTGAACTTTTTGTTGCCACTTATAAAAACATTATCTATAAATCAGTATTGGGAAAATTTTAATTTCTTAACCTATTGGTAGAAGGAATAAAGTATGACAATTTAAACAGAAAAAAAAGAAAGTTTATTTTTCACAATGATATGACTATAGGAATTCTGAAACTCATTTTTGTGTGGGATAAGGCAAATAGTAAATATATTGATACTGATGGGAACTCAGGTGCTGTTTGAGAGGGAGGAACTAAGGGATTGGGGAAGAATGGAAGAACTCTGTGGTGCTTGATTAGAATTGGAGAAATCGACATAGATAGATGTTCATTTATTATTTAGTTACATATACCTACTTCCTAGTCCCAATATTGGATTCTAAATGGTATTTCCTGCTCCAGGGAGCCAAGGCTCCTTGGAAATGGCTGATTCCAGGTTTGTAGAAGATGAATTTGGAATATCTTGTTTTGCCAGAAAATAAGGAGGTAGTGGTGGGGGTGGGGGAGGAAAGCAAGACAGATGCACAAAGGGACACTCTGCTGCCCAAATCTGAGACAATCTGAGAATCAAAATACGTAATGACAGTCATGGATTATAAACCACTGAATAAAATAAAAATTCATATTATAGTAATGATAAAGAAAGCACATATATGTATATATAAATATATAGAATATGTATAGATATAAAAGAAATAATGGAGTTCAGTAGCTACCTTTTACAACCATCTTAGCAAAACTGATTCAGGTGATTTGTTTCAGATAAATATTGATGGATATTAAAATATTGATGGATATTGTGGGTGAAAGCTGAGGAGGAATGAGAAATTTACAGCTCACAACATTTCCCCACAGATTGCTGGTTAATTACAAAGGGGAGAAATGGTAGCTTTACTATGGAGAAACCTGCAAGACATTGCTTCAATGCTGTGATTAAACTTAATTAACATCTCCCAGAATGGAACATGTCCCTCCTAATATAACCAAGGGCACATTGTTCATGTAGAGCTCCCACACATATAAAGCCTGAATCTGATCACCACAAAATCGCAGATGAGCTGAAATCAAGAGACACTGTATAAAACAACTTGCCAGTACTCTTCAAAAATGTCAAGAATGTGACCAGGCATGATGGCACATGCCTGTAATCTCAGCTACTTGAGAGGCTGAGGCAGGAGGATTGTAAGTTCAAGGCCAGTGTGGGCACGTTACAGAGTCTGTCTCAAAGTACGATTTAAAAAAAAAAAAAAGGAAGTAGTTCAGTGCCCCTGAGTTCAATCTCCAATACCGAAATTTAAAAAAACAGTGCCCAAAATGTCAAAGTTATGAAGGAAAAAGAAAAAAAAAAGGCTGAGGAGCATTTTCAGATTAAAGGAGATTACAGAGGAGTCACAATAGCTAAACGCAGCGTGTGACCCTGAACTGGATCCTGACCTGCTTCTAGCACATGGACCTGCCAGTGGACAGGTGATATGGTGTGTTAGCTTTTCTTCACTGGGACAAAGTGCCTGACATCCACAACTTAAAGGACAAGGTTTATTTTGCCATGGTCGGCTGGCCCAAGGCAGACAAGAGCATGGCAGAGGGCCATAGCAGGAAGGGCTGCTTATGTCGTGGTGGCTGGAAGCAGAGAGTCCAGGAAGGCGCCTGGAAGGGCGATCCACTCGTCTGGGTCACACCCCATCTGAGCCACCTCCTCCGACCAGACCCTGCCTTCCGACAGCACCCCCCACAATCCAGGCACACCCCAAAGCCCTGCCTGTGAGTGGCTGAGGCCCTTGGAGATCATCTAGATAGGAACCATAACAATGTACAGTGATTCTCTGCTTAGCAAAGAGAATGCGTTCACAGAAAGAGGCGATTCCATCATGGCGTGGACATCATGGAGTGTGTCGAGCAAACTAAAATGGCTACAAGGTGATATAATCTTACAGATTGATCATCGTATATATGGTCCATCGTTGACCAAAACACTATTCGTAGGTGTGTGACTGCATTTTTTTTGGATACAGGTTTCACTTTGTTGCCCGAGCTGGGCCCAAGTGATCCTCCTTCCCGAGCTGCCTGAATACTGGGATTACAGGCATGTACCAGTATACCAGGCAGGGATGTATTCTTGAGAGACAGAGAGAGAGAGAGAGAGAGAGAGAGAGAGAGAGGGTGATGTGGGATAACACAGACGGTCAGCAGGACTGATGATCCCCATCCAGCCCCTTGTAGGACCTGGAGCGGGGCAGCAGCTCAGAGGTGAACCTCCAGCAGGTAGCGCAGGCGACACTGGCTCTCCTGATAGATGAGGTACTCGCTCTGGTGGAAGTTGGAGCTGCTGAATTCTGAGCAGGGAATGGGCTGGCCCTGGGGCACTGCCACTCGCTGGCCATCCAGCTCTAGCTCGATGTCCTGGGTAGGATCTGCAAGGCACAGCGATAGCCATGGGTGGCCCAGGGCTCCCTGACCCCTGCTTTCCCAGTCTGTCCTGCCCCCACACTCTCCTCTTCTGCCACAGGGAAGGCCTACTCATTTCCACCTCACCAACCCCCGTCACGCCAGGGCTGGACCTTCTGTCCGAACATCCTCCCCCGTCCCGGCTCCTCTCTGGGACACTCCTACTTGTCCATCAATGCTCAGTCAATGACACCGCTTTTATTAAATATCACTTTATGTACTTTTTTTTTTTTGGTACCGGGAATTGAACTCAGGGCCTCATGCTTGCAAGGCAAGCACTCTAACCACTGAGCTAAATCCCCGGCCCTAATGACACCGCTTTTAAACCCTTTCGGATAGCCAGGAGCGATATGTTGGATCAGTAGATGTTTGATGGGTGGCAGAGGGAAAGACTGCAGTGAAAAAGGCTGCTTTTCTCCTTCTCCATGGTCCCCTGTTTGTCTGCCTCCTCCCTGAAAATGCCCCAGTCCCTGAGCTCAGCCCCACCCCCATCCCCTCTCCTCCGACCGTGCAGCTTGGCTCACCAGGTTCTGTGCATCCGCGGGCGATGACACTGTCGAAGCCGGGGGGTGGGCACTTCAAGCTGGGGTCGTCCCTGGTGATACGGTGCTCTTTGCCCAGGGCCACCTCACCCAGGAACATGTAACCCACCTGGTGCTTCCCACAGGGCATGGCAGTAACTGGAGGACACAGGGGGTGTCAGGAGGGCGGCTCAGACCTCTGCCGGTTGGGGGTCTCTCTGTCACAGTGGCAATGCTATCTCTGCTGGCTTTGCTGGCCCCGCTCCGGAAGGCACCCACTCTCCCCCAGCTCCGTGGGCCAGACCACCTCCCCCGCCAGGCTGTACACCCTCGGCCACCCTCACCAAGTCAGTAATGGCCTCCTGGTGAGCAGGTCTGCGGAGGGGCCTGCCGACTCGCTACTGGCATCTTTCAGCCTGGACCCCCCTGCAGGGCTCTCCCCAGGCCCTTCCAGTCCCTCTTTCTTAGGCTTCTCTGCCCTCCGCTGGTCTTGGGCGGCCTCAGGACTATAGCCCCATCTGTCCTTGGAGGAATCCATGAGCCACATTGTTTTAGACGTGGGGGTGGTTGTGGCCTCTGATGATGAGGTCAGCCTAGGTGGGGGGCCGAGCTGGGGAGGACGCCTCAGTCCGGCATCCTGGCTACCACTTGGAAGTGCCCGGAGACACCTGTGACCTTCTCCTACATGCTTCCTACCCTCCTCGCGCAAGCTCCTGTCCTAGATTCTCTCCCTCCCACAGCCACAGCCATGGGCTTGAGTAGGAGCCTGCAGCTTCCAACCTCAGTCACCTCCAGAGCTGCAGCCACTGAGCTCCTGCCAGGTCCGTGTCCGGCTGGTCTCCATCACTCCCTGGGGAAGGGCCCTCGATGGCCCTGGATCCCCGACCCTGGCCCTCCCGGGCACTGCCGTGAGCTTCAGCAGCAGGACCTGCTTGGAGTCCCGGCCGGCCGCAAGCTCCTAGCCTCTGTGCCACCTCTCGCCCTGAAGCTTGCTCTTACGCTCCTTTTCCTTGCCTCCTCCAGAAACCTGTCCCTGCCTCCCCTTTTCCAGGAGGCTGTCCCCCACCACCAGCAACCTCCTTGGGGTCCCCAAGCCAAAGCACGCTCCCCTGAGCGCTCTAGTCAGCAGCCTCTGAGGTTTCCTCCCTCAGCTCCAGCACAAGTTTCCGGTGGGCAAGACCGGCTCACTCTACCTTGGCACTTTCATCTCCGCCCAGGGCTCAGACCAGAGGGCGCCTCACCGTAGCTAGCTGACTTGCTGTTCTCCGAGGCAAAGTAGATGCCCTTGCCTACACGGCCACCGGAATGTGGCATGATGCGAAGCCCGCTGGTGAGGATGGCAGCCACCACAGCCACATTGGTACCATGCCACAGTAGCCTCCGATTCCCCAGCTTGGAGTGGGCCTGGAACCTGTCTCCCTGAGCAGGAGAGGGGCGGGGAATGGGAGAGGCAGGCACCAGATGGCATGACCAAGACTGAGAGCCTCTCTGGTTACTCGCACCCTCGGGCCAGCAGAAACTGGCTAGGGTGGCCAAGCCAGCTCACCAAGGGGCAGATAAGCCCAGGTTATCTTCCCAAGGGCCAGGGTACCGACGTGCGAGGGGCTGGGGACTCTCCCTTACCTCGCCTTCCCGGTTCACTTTCCAAACATGCTGCAGAGCCGGGCATCTGTAGGTGCTGCCTGTCTGTTTTAAGTAGGTCTGTATCACCTGCGGGAGAGCAGAAGCTGGGGGACTCGTGGACTCATCTCTTCGAGTCCCCCTCGTCTCACAGCTCTCCTCAGACCCTGCAGGCACAGGGAGAGAGGCAGAGGGCCAGGACTCCTCCCAGTCTCTCGAGGCAGGAGGGAAGAGGGTTGGCACTCTGTGGGCTCAGGCTACCTTGTACTCAGGTGCCCCAGAATCCAGCAGCTGCAGCTGGCACTTGAGGAGCTGGTAGTCTCTGTCTAGTGGGTGTGGCACCTCCTCTACTCTCTCCTCTGCTCCATGGGCCGCCTGCAGGGTCTGGGCCAGCTCGATGTCTGCCAGCACCTAAAATGATGGGCACTGGCAGCTTGTCTGTCCCCTGGACCTCCAGCCTCCCCCTCCTGTCCCACACGACTGGTCCCACAGCCACCTGTTGTCCACCAGTCCATCCCCACCCCATCCCTCAGCCTGCCACTGCAGTCCATCCCTCTGGGCCTTCTCAGCCACCTGTCCCTCTTATCCCTTGCCCAGTTTGGTGTCTTTGCTGATAGCCTGCCCACCTGCTGGCCCTCACCAGCAGCATGTCCTTCTTGGCCTGCAGAAGCTCAGGGGAGTTGATGAGCGGGGGCCGGCTGCGGCCGAAGTTGTGTGGGATGACGGTGTAGAAGTGGGAAGACAGTTCCTCTGGGCTTGGACTGCCATCTGCCGGGGCTTTCAGAGCCTCTTCCAGTGCCTCCAAGGCCTCAAAGCCCCGTGCAATCTGCTGCTTGCTTAACTTCCCCAGTGGCATCTTCTTCACATCTGGGCGGACGGGAGAACAGGGGCTCAGCTGTGCATCCCGCTGCCCTGGTTCCCTGCCACCCTGCCAGGCCCTCTGCCTCACCCAGGTTCATGAGGGCCATGGAGTTCTTGAACATCTCCTTGCTGAAGATGTTGGCGATGAGCTTCTGGGTGGCAGGATCCAGAGAGCAGGGCTGCATCCGCTTAGTCACAGCCCCTGCCAGGCCTCCGTCTACCTGGGGAGGAGAGAGGGCCATGCACTGGGGGCAGAGCATGGCACCAGACAGGGACAAGCCAGACAGGCCAGAGAGGGAGGCTGGCGCCTGAGGTTGCAGAGTTGGGTAGCGCCAGAGCCTCATCAGCTGGGTCCCTTCAACAGCCAGTCCCTCCTCAGCCCAGGCCCCACCACCCTCAGCCTCTTCACCTTGGCCACGGCCTCCTGGGCCTCGGCACTTCCCTGCACTTCGATAAGTGTGTACTTGCCAGAGTGGGCCACAAAGTGGTCCCGCTCTGCCCATTTGTTCCTGGTCTTGTCGTGAAACTTCTTCTCGAAGTCTTTCTTTGCATCTTCCAGGCAGGTGAAGCGGTTCATCTTTGACTGGCCTACCTCTCCCTGCAAGTGACAGCCATCAGGGTTGTGCCTTCCTCCGTGTTGGGCCAGGCTGTGTGCCCGATGCCCCTGGACGGTTGGAGGTGAAGGGGGCTGTCAGCAGCTCTGGCTTTTGGGGGCCTGGGGAACACTTCTGAGCAGGAAGAGGCAGAGGAAGCAGCATGGGGGCTGAGATGCTCACCACGCGGCCCCAGCGGTTCCAGCAGAAGAAGTGGCTGCCGTCTTCCAGCAGCTGGATGACATAGAACTTGTTGTTGTTGTTCCCGATGTTGGTCTGGTTCAGGGTACAGTCATAGTCCTTGTGTACCTGGGCAGAAGCAGGTGTGAGGGCTGCATGCTGTGAGGGGTCTGGTAGGGACAGGAGTCTGATAACTCTGGGCATTGGAGGGGCCCTGTTCTGGAACTTCTGGGGTCATGATTCTGCCCTACAGGATGCAGTCTGAGGGGTTCTGGGAAGATGCAGCTGTGCCCCAAGGGGCTGGCTGGAGGGGACACCAATGGAGTCAGAGCCCTTTCTTAGGTGTGGTGGGGTTTGATGGGCAAGCCTGGCCTACCTGGGCCTGACGTTTGTGGTCTTAGGGAGACATGGCCTTGCTCCAGAGCTAATCTGGGGCTTGAGCTCCAACGGAACAGGTGCACCTGTCCTTAGGAGGGAGCAGGTTCTGGCACGCCTCGGGATGCAGCTCACCTGGGTGCCAGGGTTGTAGCTCAGTGGACATTTGGGGTCCACACAGATTATGCGCTTCTCTGCAGGTGCAGCCTTGAGGGCCTCAGCAGTGGAGTGGAAGCTGTCCTCCTCCCTCGACCCCAGGCGCCCCTTTTTCTTCCCAGGGTGCTCAGTCTTCACCGAAGGCTTTCGTTTTGGAGCCATGGTTATCTAGGGAACAAGGGGCCCCTCAGACCTCTATGGCCCCTGTGCCCTATCCTGCCTCACAGCACCCACTTGGCCCACTTGGGCTTGCCCCTGAAAGCCCGCGCTATTCCTCCCTGCCTACACCATCCCCATTTCCAGCCCAGGCCCAGAAGCACCTCACTGTATCTCAGTTACACCCCTTTCCCCAGGCTTAAGGGCAAGGTCAGAAACTGGCCAGTCTGCCCACTCTGGCTAAGGAAGAGGCTGGTGCCCACTCTCTTCAGCGGTCCAGGGTGTCCTAAGGTGGTAGAGATAGTGAAAGGAGGCTCTCCCCCTCCCTCTTCTGGGCCCCGCCCTGTCCAGGACACTTCCTCCTGGCTCTGCAGCAAGCCTGGATCTGGCATGGTTACTGGGCTGAGTCACTGAGCTATGGGGGAGGGTGGGCAGCTGCTCTGGGGCAGCCCTTTTGGGGCCAGATCCATTCTTCCAGAGCCTGGGACCCAGGGTGCAGGAGCCTCTTCCTAACATAGAGTTCTTGCTGGGTGTGGTCAAGAACGCCTGTAATCCCAGCACTCAGGAGGCTGAGACAGGAGGACTGCCACGGGTTTGAGGCTGGCCTGAAGGACACAGTGAGACCCTGTCTTCAAAAGATAGACAGGTAAATAGATAGACAGATAGATAGATAGATGATAGATAAATGACAGACAGACAGACAGAGGTCGTTCTGTGGTGCCAGCCAAGGTTCTAGATTAGCAGCTTTGAACTGTCAGAGGTCAGGGCCAGTTCCACCCACCCAGCCCGGCCGTGCAGAGGCTCGCGGGCAAGGCTACAGGTCACTTACCTAAGAGAAGCAGGAACTTGGGAGAGAGACGTGACCGTCACCCAGCCTGGTGTCTGGAACGCTGTGTGCACCTCCCAGGGAAGCACCAGGTCTGGGGACCCCTCTAACAACCTTCTGGGAGCCTGAGGCTTGAGTTAGGGAACTCGTGAGGACAGCTAGAACAGCGGGAGGAGCCAGGGAGGGTGAGGGTGTGTGTAGAATGCCAGCTATTTGACCACCAGTGGGTGAGGCCGAGGTCGGCGCGGCCTGTTCCACAGATGAGAGAACGCTGATTTGGACAGATCCAACGCCCGGACACGCCCTGAACACTGCTAGTCCAGCCTGGGGCGCACGGCACGTAACCTCCGCCCAGTGACCTTTGCCGCAGAGGGACACTAGCTCCGTTTTCCGAGGCTGCCTGGCTTCCGCCCCCGTTTCGTAGGGCCAACGCGGAACCTTGAACCTTTGGCTCCCCCCAGCGGCGATGGGGCGCAAGCACCGCGAAGGCCGTCCTGGCCCTACCCCTCCCAGGGTGCGTGCCAGCCGCAGAGCAACGCGCAAGCGCCAGAGCATCAGGCCGGAAGCGCCGGGAGACTGGCTTGCTTCCGACTGGAGCCCGGCGCGGGGGCGTGGTCAAGGGTGTCCATCCTATGGGTGTCAGGGGGCGTGACAGAACCTGCCTGAGGACCCAATGGAGCCGCGGGAGGCGGGACCCACCGGGAGGTGGGAGCCTATCAGAGCGCGGGGTCTTGCCAAGCGACGGGGCTTTTAGCTGCCATGTGCGCTGTCCCGCGGCCGCTACTGCTTACTGGGTGGGCAGCATGTCGGCCGCTGTGGCAGCTCGAAAGCGGGGAAAGCCGGTCGGGGCCGCTGCAGGGGCTGGCAAGCGGCGGCGGAAGGTGAGGATGGCGTTTCCATGGGCCGCGGTCTGTCTCATTACTGGAGCAACTGCCTTCTTATCAGAGAAATCCGAACCCGGGCCCTTCCCCAGCTCTGGAGCCAGCTTCTCCTCTCTCCACCCGCCAGATCCTGGAAAGATTTGCAATTGACCAGGGCCAGGAGCCACCGCCTTTCCCAGTCCTGGACTCTCAGGGAACCAGAGGGGCCCCGGTCAGTGCTGGGGTGGTCGGGAGCCGACCAAAGAGAAGGTCGTATAATTCATTCCCAGGTCGACTCTGCGGGGGACAGAGGCAAGTCCAAGGGCGGCGCCAGGATGAATGAGGAGATCTCCAGCGACTCCGAGAGCGAGAGGTGAGGTGTTCGTTCCCGCTTAGTGCAAGGTGAAACTGAGGCCAACGTGGATGGGCCGGGCCGAGAAACCAGGACTCTGACCCTTCGCACTCGAATCAAGGCTCTTTCTTCCAATTTTTGACCTCGAGAAGTCTCATCTATATGGCCCCAGTGGGAGGCCACTGAGACCTCGTTGACTCATGATCAGGGGTCAAGCACAGGGCTGGACTGATGGGCGAAGGGAGGCAGATGGAAGACACGCTCGCTAGAGTTTCATTCTATTCGTCCATAAAGTTACAATTAGCGATCCTCTTAGTTTCTTTTCTGTTTCTGTTTCTTTTCTTTCCTTTTTTTTTTGGGACAGGGGTCTCACTGTGTTGCCCTCCTTGGTTCAAGTGATCCTCCCACTCAGCCTCCTGGGGGTCCCGGGTAGCGGGGACTACAGGTGCGCCAGGGCTTCCCTCAACTCTTCAACATGCTAGACATTAGCTTAGCTGTTAGGAGTACAGAAATGAGCCAGCAGGTGGAAAAGAATGTGTGTAGTGAGAAACGTATCTTACAGCAGTGTGTTTTGGGAATAGAATTTTAATGAAAAGATAACACAGTACTTAGAGATCAGGAAAGAAAGTGGGGTGAAGGCTCTCAGTCCAAGGAATGCTGGTGTCTTTAGGGGTTGGATTTAGAAGTTTTGCTTCTGAATTTGAGTATTTATTGCCTTAACTTGCTCACAAAAAGACTTCAAGCTTTTTTGTTTGTTGTTTTTTTGAGACATCTGCAGAATCTTGCAAGTCTCAGCTGTCACTCCAGACTCCAATTAATCATTTCTTTGGGTTTCTTTCTTTCTTTTTTTTGGTGGTGGTAGTGGTGCCGGGGATCGAGCTCAGGGCCTTCCACTTGCTAGGCAAGCACTCTACCGCTAAGCTAAATCCCCAGCCCTCATGACAGTCTGTTTTTTGGTCCTGAGATTGGAACCCAGGGCATTGTGTATGCTGTGCTCATGCTCTACCACTGAGCTACATACACCCCAACACCTGATACTGGCTTCATTTTCATGATGCTCTCAGGGGGAAGGGTGTTCTAGGGTTGGCATTTTCCTGCAGAGTTTTGTCTTCTGATTCTCAGTGTCCTGACTGAGATGTCTGAAACCATTTTCACTCCTAATCCTTTGTGTGTAACGTGGTTTCTCTTGGAAGCCTGTAGAGCTTTCTGTTTCTGCAAGAGTTGAGAAATTTCACAGTGATCTCTGAGGTTTGGGTCTGTTCTCATCCTTATGCTAGCCGTGGAGTGGGGCCTTTCAGCTTGGTAAGTTACATCTTTCAGCTTTCTGAACATGTGATCTTTGGCCCTGAGGGCTGGCGGTGATGGGCAGGGTTGAGTGGCAGAAGAGCATTGAGGAGGCACGTTCCTTGCGACCGGAGTGGAATGAGCCCCTCAGACCCAGCCCGTTGTTGCCCACAGCCTGGCTCCAAGGAGGACTGAGGAGGAGGAAGAAGAAGAGGAGCTGGAGGAAACTGCCCAGGAGAAGAAGCTGCGCTTGGCCAAGCTTTACCTTGAGCAGCTGAGGCAGCAGGGTGAGCCGTGGGCAGGCCTGGCAAGGGCTGGGGCCTGCAGCAATGAATCCTGCTTCCCCTGCTGTAGCCCCAGCCACCCAATGGACTGCTGGCACAGGTGTCCAGTGGCTGCCTGGGTTGCTCGAACTGCCTGCTTGGTGGGAATGGCCAGACCTGCAGGGGGCTTTGGACTGATACAATAAGTGAATGCAAGAGGGGACGGTCCGCTCTTCCCTCTGCTCTGCCGAGGTCATAGGCCAGGCATTCAGGACTCAGGACATAGGCCAGGCATTCAGGGCTCAGCCCCAGGGTAGAAGAGTGGGATGAGCTGAAGAGAAGGGAAAGAGGTACCTGAGTCTTGGTTTACATGGGCCATCTGTCCTATACAGAGGAAGAGAAGGCTGAGGCTCGAGCATTTGAAGAGGACCAAGTAGCAGGGCGCCTGAAGGAGGATGTGGTGAGTGTGGAGGGAGGGTGGAGTGGAGGAAGGGCAAGGCTTGTTCTGCCCCCAGGACCTCACTCCTGTCCTCCTTTCCATGCAGCTTGAGCAGAGAGGCAGGCTGCAGAAGTCAGTGGCAAAGGAGGTGAGTGGGCGGGGTGCTTTGGTGTGAGATTGAGGGAGTTGGTGGTCCTACCTGGGTTGGCGGGCAGATGACCCAATAGGGGCTTAGGCTGTGGGGGTCTTTGTTTTGGAACACACTGGACCCCTGGGTGAATGTGGTCAAGTGAGGGTCTTGTCCTTGCAGCCTGGGGTCCTACTTTCTTTCTGGGCAGGGTGTGTGGGAAAAGATGGTGTGGGAGGGTGGTGCCATTATAGTGACCCAGCTCTGCCTACCCAGATCCAGACCCCAGACCCAGCTGACATTCGAGTCTTACGGGGCCACCAGCTCTCCATCACGTGTTTGGTGATCACCCCTGATGACCTGGCCATCTTCTCTGCTGCCAAAGACTGCACCATCATTAAGTGTGAGTGGCCTGGGTGTAAGTGCAGTCCCTGGGGTATCTGGAGGATTTTGTGGGGAGAGGGCGCCGTAATGGGGGACCTCTGGAGGCAGATCTGCCGGCGTGTTTCCGGGTGACATTGCAGTGAGCCTGTGCACTCTGTGACCCTTCAGACCATTGAGCAGAGGCAGGATGATAATTTAATAGGAGTCGAAGCTGCAGGTGGGCAGTCGAACTGGAAGATGTGTGAGGCACTGCACAGACCTGGGATTGAGTCCTTGGTCCTTCTAGGTTCCCAAACCTTGACAGCTGAGCACAGCCTTGCTCCAGCCACAACAGCCACAGGAAGAACTCATACCATCAGTCCTAAAGTGCTTTGTTTTCTATTTTTTTTCCTTTTTTGGGGGGGGCACCGGAGATGGAATCCAGAACCTTTTGCATGCTAGACAAGCTATACTCCCAATCCCTAAAGCACTCTTTTTCCTTTGTTTTTTTTAGACAGGGTCTCACTATGTAGTTGAGACTGGTCCTGAACTTAATATGTAGTCCGTGCTGGCCTTGAACTTATGTCAGTCCTCCTGCCTCAGCCTCCTGAATATTGGAGGCATCTCACCATGCCCAGCCCACTTCAGAGCAATTTTTCATTCCTTCTCTTTTTTGGGTTTCACGGCCACCCTTTGGAACTGTTGCTTCCACTTAACAGATGAGAAGCCGGGCATGGTGGCGCACATGTGTAATGCCAGCACTGAGGAGGCTGTGGCAGGAAGATCGACGCAAGTTCAAGGCCAGCCTGGGCTACATAGTGAGTTCAAGGCCAGCCTGAACTACGTAGTGAGACCCTGTCTCAAAAAAAAAATAAAATCCCAAAGATGAGGAAACTTGTCTAGAGGCTCACAGTAGTCGAACCACATCGTCCGCCCCAAGTCCTGGACTCTTCCATGGCCCCTTATCTGTGCTGCTCCTTGACAGCCCTGTCCCCCATCTCAGTAGCCTCTCTTCTTCCCTGGTCGCAGGGAGTGTGGAGAGTGGACGGAAGCTGCATGTGATTCCGAGAGCCAAGAAGGGTGCTGAGGGGCAGCCCCCTGGCCACAGCAGCCATGTCCTCTGCATGGCCATTTCCTCCGACGGCAAGTACCTTGTAAGGCCGGGTTGGCCCCAGGGGCAGGTGGAAGTTCTGGTGTGTGGTGTGCACCTGTGGCCATTGCCCTCATCCCCGCAGGCCTCCGGAGACCGCAGCAAGCTCATTCTCATTTGGGAAGCCCAGAGCTGCCACCACTTGTACACTATCACAGGACACCGGGATGCCGTGTCGGTGAGGAACTGGTGCACATATGCAGGCTCTCCTGAGTGGGCCGGGCTTGGTGCTGGGCCACTGGGGATGCCGTCTTCAGGGATCCCTCGCTCTGGGCTCATGAGTGGTGCGGGAAGGGCATAAATGGGCTGGACGATAATAAATGGGGAGGAACTGAAAGAGACAGAGTTTGTCTTGTACAGGGGTTGAGGGTGCTGGTAGAAACCCACATCTGCCCAAGAGCTACACCAGGCTTCCCGAGATGCCTTCCACAGCGCTCTTGGAGCACCTGCATGTGTCATGGCACCTGCTGGTGGGTCTCTGTCTCGCCTGCTGTATTCCAGGTCACCTTTCCCCGCTCTGTGCATCTGTAGGGGCTGGCGTTCCGCAGAGGCACCCACCAGCTCTACAGCACCTCCCATGACCGCTCTGTGAAGGTGTGGAATGTGGCCGAGAACTCCTACGTGGAGACGCTGTGAGTGCCGTGGAGGGTGTGTGTGTGTGTGCGTGTGTGTGTGTGTGTTCACACGTGACCCATCCTACTCTGTTCTGCCTTTAGCTTCGGACATCAGGATGCTGTGGCTGCACTGGATGCCCTGAGCCGGGAGTGCTGTGTGACAGCTGGGGGCCGGGACGGGACCGTGCGCGCGTGGAAGATCCCTGAGGAGTCCCAGCTGGTCTTCTACGGCCACCAGTAAGGCGGCGTGCCGGGCCAGCTGGAGGCTCCTACGGTGGGCGGGGCAGGCCACACCCCTCACAGCCCCTCTCTCCAGGGGCTCCATCGACTGCCTCCAGCTCATCAACGAGGAGCACATGGTGTCGGGTGCGGACGATGGGTGAGAGTTGCCCAGCAGCCCCTGAACTTCTCCTCCCGGAACCCCAGTGTGGGCAGCTGTCGTAACCACGGTCATAGATGTCACAGGCACCGATGACCTTGTCCACATCCCATGCTGGCATGCGCACTTGGTCCCTCCCCGCTACGTGCCTCTCTGTCCTGTCACTGGCACCTCACCTGCGTCCCCGTCCGCAGCTCTGTGGCCTTGTGGGGCCTCTCTAAGAAGCGGCCCCTCGCCGTGCAGCGGGAAGCTCATGGGCTGCAGGGGGAGCCGGGCCTGGAGCAGCCCTTCTGGGTGTCTTCGGTGGCAGCCCTCCTGAACACAGACCTTGTGGCTACAGGTGGGTGCCCCGAGGCAGGAAGGTAGGGGCCACAGGGTGAGCTGCCGCCGCCGCTGCCGCTGTTGCTCATCCTTCCCTGTTCCCAGGCTCTCACAGCTCTTGTGTGCGTCTTTGGCAGTGTGGGGAGGGCTTCCGGCGGCTCGATCACCTCTGTGACATCCCCCTGGTGAGTAGGACTTGACTACGCGGCCTGTTTTTGCCATACTTGAGGACCCTGAAGCCCCTGGCCCCTGGGATGAGCTCCTAACATCCTTCTTCCTGCCAGAAGGGGGCCTCCTCGGAAGGGCCAGCTCCTATCGCAGGCCTGGCAGGGCCTGGCCCTTCTTTCCTCCTCTCCCCCGCCCTCTCCTGCACACCATCTTGTCCTAGGTCCTGTCCTCGGTGTCAGGTGCGAGGCAGGGCCTGGCACTGTGGTCATCTCTGCAAGGCTGGTGCCAGCTTGATAGCCAGGCTGGGGCATGTGGAATTGACTGTCCACACCGGGGCGATGGGAGAGCAGCGCGTCTGTCAGCGAGGTCCGAGCGTGTGGACCTCGGTCTCCAGGACTCCTTCGCCAGCAGCCAGTGCCAGGCTGTGCCCTTGACGTACCCTGATGTCCTTAAGCTGGTGCCCCTCTCCGCTGCCTCCCAGATGTGGAGTCCGAGACCCTGAGGGCTAAGCCCGGCCTGGGAACTGGTGGCAGGAGCCAGAGCAGGGATTTAACCCCAAGCCCTTGATGGTGGTGCTGGGGACTGTGGCGGAGGGGTGTTCTAATGTACCACGTCCCTCTCTCTGCTCAGGTGGGTTTTATCAACAGCCTCAAGTTCTCCAGCGCTGGGGACTTCCTAGTGGCCGGAGTAGGGCAGGAGCACAGGTGGGTACATGATCCCCCTGAGGGGCAGGGCTCAGGGGCAAGGTGGCGCTGGCTGGGCAGTGGGTGGGAATGGGCGTACAGACTGGGTGAGGGCTGGGCTGGTCCCAGTTGTTCCTCTTGTCCCCTGCAGGCTTGGCCGATGGTGGCGGATCAAAGAGGCTCGGAACTCGGTCTGCATCATCCGGCTCCGCAGGGTCCCCGGTCCCCCCTCAGCTGGCTCCTGATACCGTCATCCTCCTTATTTAAGTTCTTCCCACACCCTGCCCACTGTTTGTATTAAAAGCTTCCTCTTTGGCCTTGCGTCTCTCAGCTTCTGAGGGTGCGGGTGAGGTGCACCAGGGACTGTGGGTTGGGAGAGGCCTTGGAAATGACAGGGTGCTGACGGGTTCTCAGCTTGGCCGCTCTGCTGGCCTGAGAACCTTTGTCCTTTTCCAAAGAACTTGGAGCATAGGCCTCTGCTGCCTCCTAGATCGGAGAGGCCCCTCCATGTCCTTATCTGGCCACACACCGCTCTGGGCTGGCAGGAGTCCAAGCCATCCGATTACAGCTGAGGGCTGGCATCGGGGTCTGGGAGCTGAATTAAAGGCAGCAGGGCCTGCAAATCTGGCGTACCTCGCTTCCCCACCCAGGCGAGGTTAGGAGACTGGAGGGGCAGACTGGCCTGAGTAGGGGTCTGGAGAGAGGGGAGCCCTGTGCCTGCATTTGTCCTCAGATCAAGCCCCTGAAAATGGTTTGTGGATCAGACTGTGTCAGTAGTTTTCACTTCCCCCGTTGTCCTGCCCCAGTGGAGCTCAGCAGCAGCATAAATATACCTCCTGTTCTGGGGTTGGGTGGTGCAGAAATGAGTGAGAAGAAGTTCCCACATTTAAGAAGCTCACCCTCTGTAGGACATGCAGACAGGGAGCAAGTTGATAGTGTAAATAACCTAGTCAGATGGCCAGGGCTGTGAGGAGATGCAGCAAAATTAGGAAGACTGGCGCTCTGCTGGGCCTTTGGGGAAGTGGCATTGAGAACACCCAGGGGACAAGCACCCCTTGGAGACTATGGCGGAGGGCGTGGCATGGTGGCTGGCTGATGAGCTGGGGCAGGCGGGCCAGTTCAGGTGGGGTCTTGCAGTTCATGGGAAAGGCGTAGGATTTGGTTCAGACGCAGTGGGAAGCCACGAGAGGACTGAGCCGAGTGACTGGATCTGGCTCCCATTGAAACAGTGAGAGCAACCCCTTCAGCTGCTGTGTGGAGTGGATGGAGTGCGAGGCCAGTCAGGAAGCTCCAGTAGGGCTGCGGTAGTACCAAGAGGATGTGGCAGAATGAGGGGCTGGCAGCAGGTTCTCACAGCCACTTCCAGGATGAGTGTTTGAAGGAAGCGCTGACATCTTGCTGATGGGTTGGTTGTGGTGTGAGATAGCAGTGGACGAGGTGATGTGTTTACCAGGGTGAGACCAAGCAGGGAGGAGCAAGAGAGCAGAGGCCTCCTTTGTGCAATCCAGGAGACGTGGGGAAAGTGAGTGGGTGACGAGCTTACTGCTGTTTTATCAGCTGCTTGAAGTCATGGGGTTCTGGCCTGCATGGTGCCCCTATTCAGGGCTCAGGGTGGGGCTCCTATTGAGCCCACTGGGCTGTCGGATGTCTACCCATGGGGACTGGGGTTGGTGCATAGATCTTGTTTAATCCAGTTGTGTTCAGATTTGGAATTTTTTTTTTTTTTTTTTTTGTGGTGCCAGGGATCGAACTCAGGGCCTTGTGCTTGCAAGGCAAGCACTGTAATCACTGAGCTAAATCCCCAGCCCAGATTTGGAATTTTTATTTGGTGCTATTGGGAAGAGAAGTAGCTGTGTGATCGAGAGGGAGGAAAGAGAAGGGGGGGGAGAGAGAGAGAGAGAAGAGAGAGATTGTAAGAAGAGAGAGAGTAAGAAAGAGCCAGGACAGTATGTTTGGACTTCTACACTCGGTCCTGCCTTCTTGGCCAGCTCCTTCTTTTTGAGCCAGTTTGAGTTTTCTCTCACATTTGCATCTAGACTAACAAATATGGACACACTGTTTGAAGGCTAGGTGAGGGCATAGGAGGAAGAATAAAACGATGCATTTCAGGATCCCCAGACCCTGGATAAGCCACATGGCACACTAATTAGAATTAAAGAGACTTGAGAAGTTGCCACCCACAGGCACACAAAAGCTGCAGCTCTGAGACCCAGCAATAACAGCAACACATCACTGAGGCAGGTCTCACACACGTGGGTCCCTTTCTTGCCCCAGACTTGAGTCACTACCACAGACAGAGCAACACCAGAAAGGAGGTAGATGCTGTTGGGGACAGTAACTCCTCTCACATTCCTGGGGGTGCTGCAGCCCAGCCAATCTTGCAGAGGTCCTAGGATCTTACTCAGTTTTCCACTTGCCAGAGCCTCCCCACTGGGGAAGCATGTAAACAGAACCCTGGCTAGGTCCTGCTGCAGTCAGCAGAGTGACCAGCTGTAGAGAGTGGGTTGGCTGCTGACTCCTCTCTGATGCTGTCTTCCCTGCCCTTTCACCTCCTCTCCAAATCCATTGCATCTCTGTCTTCTCCTTCCTATCTCTCCAGGGCTTGCTCCTCTGTTTGCTGTCCACCTCTCAGTGCTGAACTCCACCTGGCGGATGCAGACCCCTCCCTCAGCCCTAGTCACTTCCGCCCACTTCCGCCCATATGAGGCAGTGATAGGATCTGTCTGTCCCTGGGAATGGAGTGAAGGGTCTCAGAAGAACCTGAGGGCTGTGGGTCTCCCTAGAAAAGCAATCTGGCTTTGTTTTAATTTATGATATTCATTCGGTCATGAGCATTTATTTAGTATTTGCTACGTGGTAGCACTATTTAGCATCTGGGACACAAATGAAGAATGTGCTTGACTCCACTCATCAGGAACTGGACGAGGGAAGAGACAGGCTAGCAAACAGGTGACAATATAAGGTCAGGTAACAGCCACAATGGAATCTATAAAGGGCCATGGGGTTCCCCAGGGAGCAGGATCCACCAAGTCAACCCAGGTCCTGTGGGAGCTGCCCACGCCGGAGTCAGCAGGCTACAGTCATTTATCTGGGGTTGGAGCTGCTTCAAGAGAAATGACCAGGGCAGGGGCTGAGAGGAAAGGGCTGTCTTAGCACAGCCCTCTTCTGGGAGACCTGCTGTCTCTCGCAGGTGGTGGGGATGGGACTGGATACATTGGGACCCTCACCGAGTCCTTTTTCCTCTCCACCCCTTCCTGAAGGGGAAAGGGATGAGAGCATGGTGGGGATGGGGTGGGGCCAGTGGATGAGACCCTGGAATACTGGCACCATTGTAGCTGGGGCTCACCTACAGTGGTCTTGAGGGGCTTGTATCTTGTCTCTTTACTTAGGCTCCAGAAAGCTCAGTCCTACCATGTTTGTATCCCAGGCCCTTCACTCCCTTACCCACCGCACCTTCGAAACCTTCCTCAGATATTCTTAGCCCCTGTGACTCCCCTTAGACTCCTCCTTGCTCATTGGCTGGAGTCTGAGCTGTCTCTGGTGGCATTGAAGGCCCCAACACCCTTCCTGACCCTAGGGACACTAGGTCCACTAACTCTGCTCCTTGTTGTCTAAGCCTCTCCTTCCTGGGCTGCAACCCTTGAGTCGCCCCAGGTTCCAGATGTGGGATCTTTTCTATGGCCCAGAGTGCAGGGTCTTTTTTTTTAGGGGGGGTGCTGGGGATCGAAGTCAGGGCTTCACACTTGCTAGGCAAGCACTCTGCCACTTGAGCTAAATCCCCAACCCTGAGTGCAGAGTCTTTTGTCTGTCACTTCACTCCTCAAATGCAGAGAATCAAAAATGAGAATCATGGTTGCTCTAACTAGTTAGTAAAACTTACATGCAATAAATTTGTTTGGTATGATACATTAGGCTTTAAAGTTTAAAACATTATCGTACAGTAAAACTGACTTTTTGGGACAGATGTATGGTTCTGTAAATTAGAAATTATAACAGTGTATAAATTCATGTAACCACCATCACAACCAAGATACGAATTAGTTGTCACTTAAAATATCCCTGTGCCCTACTTTTTGTTCCTGTGATACTTGGGATGGAACCCAGGGCCTGTCGCATTCAAGGAACTCATCTAAATCCAGAAAGATATTCATCGACTAAAAATTAAAGGATGGAAAACAACATTTTATGTACTAGGACCCTGAGAACAAGAAGTGGTAGCAATTCTAACATCAGACATGGTAAATTTCACGTTAAAACTGATTAAAAGAGGTAAAGAAGGTCACTACATACCACTTAAGGGAACAATCCAACAAGAAGACGTAACACTGTTAAACACATGTGCACTGAATACTGGAGCACTTATCTTCATAAAATGAAAACTACTGAGATTAAGATCAAACAGGAAAAAGAAAAAGATCAAATAGGCACTAATGCAGTCATAGCAGGGGATTCTGATACTCCAGTTTTGCAAAGAGATAGATCAACTAAACAAAAAACCAATAAAGAAATTTCAGAGCTGAGCGACATCCTTGACCATATGGATTTAATGCACATGTATGGGATATTCCATCCCTCTACAACAGAATATACATTCTTTTCAGCAGCACATGGTAATTCTTCCAAAATAGATCGCGTACTAGTTCACAAGCCTACATAAGTAAATATAAAAGAATTGAAATTACTCCGAGCGTGCTATCAGACCCCCGTGCAATGAAAATATGAACCAATGAAAGAAGAAATTTCAGAAAAAGCAAAAGCTCCTGGAAAATTAACAACATACTTGTAAACAAGCAATGAGTCACAGAAGAAATCAAAGAAGAATTCTTTTTCCACTGTCATCAAATTACTTTATTTGTTTTTTTAACCAAGACTGTGTATTGGTACATTGTATACATAGTGATCACATTCATCATGGTTATTTTGTACCTGTACATGATGTATCTTGGTAAAGAAGAAATTTTAAAATTTCTGGAAGTTAGTGACAATGACTGTACAATTCAAAAGAACCTCTAGGACACTATGAAAGCAGTCTTAAGAGAAAAATTCATCACAATCAAAGCTCATATTAGGAAAACAGAGCAAGCCTGTGGTAGACTTAATGTGGTCAACTTGAGCCAGAACGCCCAGCTGGACTGAGTTGGTGTGATTCTGGGTGTAGAGGATCCACCTGAGGATTGTTGCTGATGCAAAATAAAGCAGAATGGGAGCAGTAGATCATTGGTGGGCTGTTTCCCAGGAGAAGATCTGCTGTGGCTGGTTCTCCTCAAAAGGACCTCAGCTGTTCTCATCGAGGAAGGAGCTCGGGGCTTTGCTGTCATTGAGGAGGGCTGCTGTTGCTTTGGGGGAGCTCTGGTCATCACCTCTGCTGCGTGCATCGTGTCCTGGTTCCAGTAACGGTTTCTTAAGCCATCATCTGCAGACACGGATGTACACGGGACAGTGTTGTGGGTGCCCAGACCTTGATTGGATCTTTTGAGTCCCCAGTGCCTAGATAGACATTCAGCACACTTCCCACATTTGGCTTGTGGGTGAATATTGTAACTTATAAACGTCCTATATTAAGTCTGCTCTCTTACAAACCATTGACTCTAGAGAACCTAAGACAAAGCCCAAATAAATAACCTTGTGAGAAATCTTAAGGCACTTGAGAAACAACAACAAACCAGCCCCAAATGAAAATTAATGAGGAAAATACAAAGATTAGAGCAGATATCAATGAAATTGAGATCTTAAAAAGTATAAAAAGATCAACAAATCAAAGAGCCGTGTCCTCAAAATAATAAATAAAACAGATAAGCTCTTAGCCAGACTCACAAAGAAGAAGCAAGAAAAGACTCACATCAATGCAATGAGAAATAAAAAAGGTAAAATCATAGCAGACATTGGAAATCCAGAAGATAGTAATTACTTTGAAAAATTATATTCCAACAATTTAGGAAACTTTGAAGAAATAGATTCCTAGACACAAAGAAACTACCAAAACTAACCTAATAAGATATAAATATGCTTAACAACCCAATAACAAGCAATCAAATCAACTGAGTAGTAAACAATCTACCAGTCTATTGTGGCTTTCCTAACAATAACCTGCCCTGCTTCCTTTGGGGTATACTTTTATATTGATTTCTTCTCATTTACTCAACTCAAACTCACTCTGCAGGGCCATTTTCTCCCGCACTCTTTACTTTTACTTTTTCAAATAAACTTTGCCACTGCAAAAACCAACCAAACAAAAACCAAACAAAAAAACAATAACAGACTAAAAGATAAAGCAAGCAAAAGAAAAACCCCAAAGCAGTCTACCAACTAAAAAAAGTCCAGGACCTGATGGATTTACTGCTGAATTCTACAAAACGTTAAGGATGTTATATCACCAACACTCCTCAAGCTCTTCAAAGAAGTTGAAAGGGATGGAGTGCTCCCACACTCATTTATGGATGCCAGTCTCAACCGATTCCAAGACTGGATAAAGACTCAACTGAAAAAGAGAACTGTAGGCCAATCTCCTTTATGAACGTGCAAAAATTCTCAACAAGAGATAAGCAAATAGAATGCAGCATATTATCAAAAAGATGATGTATCATGATCAAGTAGGTTTCATCCCAGAGATGCAAGGATGGTGCAACTTATATAAGTCAGTAAATGTAATAAATCAATTAAACAGAAGCAAGATCAAAAACCACTTGGGCATATCAATAGATGCAGAAAAGGCTTTCAACAAAATCCAGCACACCTTCATGATAAAAACCCTGAAGAAAACAAGTACAGAAGGAACATACCTGAATATGAGAAAATTTACCCATGACAAACCAATAGCTAGCATCATACTAAATGAGGAAAAACTAAAACCATTCCTCATCAGGAACAAGACAAGGATGTCCAATATCACTTCTGCAATTCAACATAGTACTTGAGACATTAGCCAGAGCAATTAGGCAAGAGAAAGAAATAAAAGGGATACATGTAGGAAAGGAAGAGCTAAAATTATCATTATTTGCAGATGACATGATAGTCTACATAGAAGACACAAAAATTCCACCAAACGCTCTTAGAATTAATAACCAACTTCAGCAAAGTAGCAGGATAAAAGATCAACACAAAAGAATTCACATTTGTGTACACCAACAATGAACAGGATGAAAAGGAAATTATGAAAACAGTACCATTCATGGCAGCTTCAGGAAAAATTAAATACCCAGGAATTAAACTAACCAAGGAAGTGAAAGGCCTCCACACAGAAAACTACAGTACTCTGAAGAAGATTGAAAAACACATACGGTATTCAAACTTGCAAGACTGGTTTATTTCACTTGGTGAGGCAAAATACAAACAAAAGAGAAGGGTAAACAATGGGTACAAAAAGGCAAAGGGTTAGCTATAAGATAATAGGCAAAGTGTTCAAGGGAAGAAGAGAGCAAAGAGGGAGGGGAACAGGAATCCAGAGGAATAATGATATCTTAAAAATAAGAACCTGATAACCCAGACTAAAAACAGTGACATGTACATGAGGTACAACAGTAACTTTATGTCATTGTGACTTAATGCTGCATCTTCCAATTTTATCATACTTGCTGCTGGAGCAAGCACTTAATGCTGCATCTATGTGGTTGTTTACATTGCTCGCTGTCATAAGCAAAAGGCACAATGTATTGTGGTCTGTAAGCTTGTGTAATGGCCTGTAAGTTTGTGTAATTTTGGGTACATTTTAATAAAAACCTATTTAAAAAAAATCAGAAAATGGAACAATGTCACTGTTCCTGGACAGACAGAATCAATATTGTCAAGATAGCCGTACTTCCAAAACCCTGAGACAGAGTCAATGGAGTCCCAATCAAAATACCAAAAGCACACTTTACAGATCTAGATAAAACAATAAGATTCATATGGAACCAGAAGAGACCCAGAGTAGCAAAAGCAATTTTGGGCAACAAGAGCAAAGCAAGAGGCATAGCAATACCTGACTTTGAGCTATACTACAAAGCAATAGTGATAAAAACAGCATGGTACTAGAACAAAAACAGACACGTGGATCAATGGAAGTGAAACCAACAGAAACCTCCCTAGACATATTCAACTACATGGTATCTGACAAAGGGGTCTAAAGCATAGTTTGGAGGAAAGATATCCCGTTCAACAAGTGGTGTTGGGAAAACTGATTATCTTCTTGTTGAAGAATAAAACTGTACTCTTATTTCTCACCATACACTAAATTAAAATAAAAATGGATCAAAGATCTAAGCATTAAAATGGAAACATTAAACCTTCTGGAAGATAAAATAGGTAAAACACTTGAAGACATAGGTGCAGGAAAGGATTTTCTAAACAGAATCTAAATTACACAAGAAATAGCAAGAATCAACAAATGAGATTATATAGACTAAAAAGCATCTGTACAGGAAAAGAATCAATCAGAGTGAGGAGACAACGTGCAGAATGGGAAAAAAATTTTGCCAGCTAATTCTCAAACAGTGAAATTCAGGGAATATAATTCCACTAGAGTATATTCAGAGAATATACTATAGAATATGCAAAGAACTAAAAAAAATTAAACCACCTAAAATTAAAGACTGAGTCAAGAAATAGACAAGAGAAATGAGCAGATACTGCAGAGATGAAGAAATTCAAATGGTCAACAAATATACGAAAAAATGCTCAACATCTCTGGTCATTAGAGAAATGCAAATTAAAACAACACGAAGATTGCATTTTACTCTGAAAAGAATGGCAATTATTAGGAAATCAAACAATAACGAATGCTGGCGTGGCTGTGGTGAAAAAGGAACCCTCCTACATTGTTGGTGGGAATGCAAACAAGTACAACCATTATGGAAATCATTGTGGAGATTTCTCAAAGAATTGAAATTAGAAATTCCACACTCAGCTATCCCCCAGCTAGGTATCTTTCCGGAAAAATTTAGGGCATCATGCTACAGTGATACATACATACCAATGTTTATAACAGCACAATTCATAATAGCTAAATCCTGGAAGCAGCCTGTGTGCCCATCAAGAGATGATTGGATAAAGAAAATATGGTATCTATATACAATGGAATACTACTTGGCTATAAGAATGACAGATTTGAGAGATTTGTAGGAAAATGGATGTACCTGGAAAATATAATGTTGAGTGAAATAAACCAGACACACAAGCTTAAATACTGTATGGTATTCACTCTCATTTGAGTGAATCAAAGTACAATCAAAGAAAATGATAAAGGATGGATAGAAAGGGACAAAGGGATGGATCTCTTGCAACAGGAAAATGGTCTAAAGGAACAAGTGCAAGGAGTGAGGAGAAAGGGAGGAGGGAATAAGAGGAATAAAGATGTGCCACGTAAAGGAACATAATAACCACAATTAATGTAAACAATGTACTCCATAACATGAACTAAGACTGATAATATCAACAAGTACAGGACTGGGGATTTAGCCTAGTGGTTAGAGTGCTTGCCTTGCAAGCACAAGGCCCTGAGTTCAATCCCCAGCACCAAAAACAACAAGTACAAAAAATGAGATAGGGGAACAGGAGGAGGAGGGAGGGTGGGGGAAGAAAGGGGAAGGGGATTTAAAAAAAAGAAACCAGCTGTAATATGTACATGTAACCACTCCATAAGATAATTGTAAACTGCATGAACTGCAAACATGTAAACATTTCATACAATAAAAAATTATTAAAAAAGAATCAAGATTAAACTGAGGGCCTCATATGTGCTAGGTAAGTGTTCTTTCACTGAGCTGTATATCTGCCTACTCCCACCCTCCTTTTTGATAGGGTCTCACTATGTAGCCCAGGCTGGCCTCAAACTCATGGGGGCTTCCCTGGTGCTGTGTGCACAAGTCAGTGATTCAGTGCCTTTATGCACAGGCGATTGTTAGTAATACTCTGTATATATACCTTTCTTTCCTTTTATATGAATTTTAAAATGTGTATATAATTTTGTTTAGTTTTTTTTTTTCTGCAGCACTGGGGATTAAACCTAGAACCTTCACATTGAGCTATATCCTCAGTCCTTTTTTTATTTTTAATTTTTGAGACAGAATATCACTAAGCTATTAAGTTGCCCAAGCTAGGCTTGAACTTGTGATTTTCCTGTCTCGGTTTCCCTGAGTCCTAGGATTGCACGTATGCACTACTACACCCAGCTTCTTAATTTTGTTTACAGAAATGGGATCATAATGATCTTTAGTTTTTTATGTATAAATATATCTTAATATACTTCCTCCTCATTAATATATATCAACTCATTTTTAAATAGTTACCTAACATCCAAGGTATAAGTGGGTTGTAAACTATGAAATCAATCCCTTATTGATGGATGTCTAAATTTTTAAATTAAAAATTTTTTTATCAATGACTGACTATATGCCTTTATATTGGTGCATCAATATTGTTGGTGTCGTGGTGTTGAAGCCAGGGCTTTGGCCGTTATGGTAGAAAAGAATGGGCAACACTTTTGTCTTGTCTTTGGTTGGAGGAGGCCGAAGTGTTGGGAGTCATCTGGTGCCTGAGTCATACCCGCCCTTATGACATCACAGGTCTCCCTCCACTCTCTGCCTGTGCACCAGCTGGAGGAACAGACTTGAAGGGATTTGAACCATCTACATCCATCCCACATGTGACCAATGGTGAGTAAGCGCAAGCCAGACATGCCAGGCCCGTTAGGGAGGTTCCCCACAGCTCTCTTAGGCCAGGGGAACCCTCTGACGTCTGAAGAGCCTGGGAAGCCTGGAGTCGGGCACAGGCAGGCTATGGACGGGGAGGGAAGGAAGGTAGTCTCACTCTAAACTTCTACCCTCCCTGCTGATAGCAGGAGGAAAAGCAGCCTGAAGATGTTAATATACTCACTAAAGATGATGGCCCTCAGCCAGCCATGGTGGTGCATACCTGTAATCCCAGCACTTCAGAAGGCTGAGGCAGGCAGATTGCAAGTTCAAACCCAGCCCGCACAACTTAGTAATTTAGTAAGAACCTGCTTCCAAATAAAACATTAAGAAAGAAAGGGCTGAGGCTGTAGTTCAGTGCAAAGGCTCTGTGTTCAATCCCCAATACCACTAAAAAAGAAGGGAAAAAAAATGATGACACTCAGCGGAAGTTGAAGGCCTCAGGGAGGAGAGGAGCCAGTGCCTTGCCCAGTGTGCTTTCATTTCTACTGGGGGGCATTCAGGGCCTTTCCCAGCACCCTGAAGCCGAAGTGGGTGAACAGCATCCTCTGACTGTCCCCTCTCTTTCTTTGCAAGTCCCAAGAACATGAGAAAGAGATGTCAACCGTAAAGATCCAAGCCTGGTGGCGAGGGACCCTGGTGCATCGGGCGTTGCTGCACGCGGCCCTTAGGGCCTGGGTCATTCAGTGCTGGTGGCGGCTGATACTGGCAAAGTCGATGGAGAAGAGACGGCGTGTGATGCTGGAAACATTTTTAAAGGAGGAGCGGGTGGCAGTCAGACTGCAGTCCTAGGTCCGCATGTGGTGTGCTCGCTGGCACTACTGCCAAGTGCTCAGTGCTGTCCATGTCATCCAGGCTTACTGGAGGTGCCACAGCCACACTTCCCGGGGTCTCATCAAGGGCCACTACCGAGTCACTACCAGGGAGCTGCATCTCGAGCTGGAGATCTTGCTGGGCTCAGGGCCGTGCATTATGACAGAGTGCATTCCCCTTCCAATAAAGCCATGAACTGGCCTTCCGCAGGGTTTCTCTGACCAGCTCCAGGAGGGCAGGGTTGATGATACCTCAGACACTAGCTCTGGGGAATTGGCAGGGGGTCGTCTGAAGCCCTGTATGGAGAAGGATTCTTTGTCCAAACTGAGAAATATCTGTGATCCATTAGCAAAGTCTGCTGCAGGTAGGAAAGTTGGGAGTACGGATGGCTAGGCTGGCCAGGCCCGTGACACATCTGTGGAAGTGGGGCACTCTCCTCATGACTGTGCATCACAGGAGTCTGGGGGTGGTTGCGAGAATGGCAGCACATTCACTAGGAATTCACCCATTTGAGTCTAGTTCTCAGGGATGTTCCCTGTCCCAAGGATGGAGAGGAGCATGCTCACACCAACCCTGTGACCCTGTCTCCCTGCCTGGGGCTGTACTCTCACCCTCAGTTACTAAGTCAGAATCTGAGACCCAAACGGGAAGTGTTGGTGAGCCCAACCAAGTTGTTTTAGTTACTTTCTCATGACTGGGACAAAATACCTGACACCACGAATTAAAGGAGGAAAGGTTTATTTTAGCTTTCAGTTTGTAGAGGTTTCATTCCATAGCTGGCTAGCTTCAAGGCAGGGCACCACAGCAGAGAGGCATGGCAGAGGAGAAAGAGGCTATGGTAGGGCAGGCAGGAAGGCAGCAGCAGCAGCAAGCCTCCCTTTCCCTCTTTACTCCATCTGGGCTACAAACCTATTGGCTGGTGCCACCCACACCTAGGGTGGGGCTTCTCTCTTCAGTAAATTCATTCAGCCACACCCAGAACA
>PVJO010005627.1:0-96556 GCA_004026905.1 Hystrix cristata | reverse complement strand
AAAATGGCAGCCGGCGAGGAGCGGCAGCCAGGAGGGAGCCGGGAGCTGCGTTGGCAGGAGGAGGTCCACCTGCTACCGGGTCTGATCACCAGCCCACCGAGAGCTGGCTGCCTCGTCCTCCTCTGCCAGTGGCCTGGCCAGGTGGCTGACTGAGCTCCTGTGTCCGGATGAATGCCTCTCTCGTCCCTCCTGCTGGCCTTGGGAGGGTCCAGGGTCCCCCCCTCGGTGCGTCCCTCTTCTTCACTCAGCTCTCCCAGCTTCCCCTTGGACTCCTGTGGCCTCTGTCTACACATCCTTGTGAGATCACAGAGAGAACTAGATCATAGAGAGATCTAGATACACAGGGAGGTGGCGCTTTTTCCCCACACCACAGCACCCACCAAACATTACAAGATTTCTCCAGAACGAGGGCTTTTCCACACAGTCACAGTACACAGCTCAAACTGTAAATGCAACTCTGATGCAAAGCTATTATATAATTCACAGTTCATATTAAAAATTTGCCAGGTGTCCTGATAATGCTCGTGTGTGTGTGTGTGTGTGTGTGTGTGTGTAAAGCATTAAAGCTGTGCCAAAGTCAAATTCATACATGAAGGTGAACTTCAGTATCCACTGCCTTCCATCCATCTCCACTCACCTCTTAAAACACTAACCTCTAGCCCCTGCCCCCATTTTCTTAAAAAAAAAAAAAACAGGAACATAAAAGTAGATACATGAGGCAGGTGTGGTGGCACACACCTATAATCCGAGGACTATAGAGGCTGAGGTAGGTGGATCGCCTCAAATTTGGGGCCAGCCTGAGCTACACAGCGAGTTCAAGGCCCACCTCAACTACATAGCAAGACCCTATTTCAGAAACAAAACAGAAGAGCAGATACATGACTATTTCCCCCTCTCCCCTGCTTTCTTCTGCAAGGTTGCACTCTACGGATACCATTTTACACTTTGCATTTGTCACCCAGCCATGCATTTTTTGTGACGCTGCTGGCCCAACTTTGCTGTGTCTCAGCAACCTCCTGTCTTCTCTCCGCTCCCCAGGAGGACCCGAAGAGAACCCCTGACCAGCCCCAGCCCTGCAGATCCCTCCAGCTGGAGCCGAGGCTTCCACCCCACTCCTGTCTCTCCCCACTGTCCCCTCAGGGCCACCAGGAGGCCCGCAGAGTCCTGACCCTACCTCTCCCTGGCCAGACTCTTTGGGTTCCTCAGTTTCTTCATCTGTAAAATGGGGCTGGTCCTGCTCTCTCACAGGACAGAGCATCAATACTGCAAGGTGTGTGATCACCTGACGGAGCTTCTCCCCAAAGCCCCTCCTGATCACCAACTCCCATTACCGTGTGAGAAGCCCCCAGGCACTCTGTTCCCAAGCAGAGCTCCGCGAGGCCACCCGGGTCTGTCCCCAGACTCTCCCTTCTGTCCCTGGGGGTGGGGCAGGAAGAGTCTGGTCATCACATTCAGTCACCTGGCTTGGGGTCCAGCTAGCCCTGCAGGCTTTTTCTAGAGGTGCCTCCTGCCCCCTCGATTTAGCCCTTACACGCACCTGATCTGTTTTACTTTACTATTTCCTGCAGCGCC
This sequence comes from Hystrix cristata, assembly GCA_004026905.1. Classification (NCBI taxonomy): domain Eukaryota; kingdom Metazoa; phylum Chordata; class Mammalia; order Rodentia; family Hystricidae; genus Hystrix; species Hystrix cristata. Next base: position 94,984 of record PVJO010005627.1, on the reverse strand, counting down.
TCTTCCTCCCATCTGCTGCCTGGCCCTTGGTTCTCACCAGGATACCCCTCCAGGATGTTTACCACATGACCTCCCAGACAGTTCTCTGTATGTCTTTCAAATACAGAACAACGCTGATGGAGTGTGCTTTCAATGTCTGCGTGGACAGCTGTGCGCATCAAGCTTCACTCTTGGCCCCCCTGTCCCTGTCTACACTCAGTGCTCCCCAGAGGGCCCTGTTGCATTGACCTCCCCGACCCCCCAGTAGGTGTCTTCTATGCCCCTGCTGGGAGCGCTGCTGTCCTCCTCCTTGGGGGCTCTCTGGGGAACTTGGCTTCCCTGGTCCTGCCTCGGCTTCCAGAGGAGGCACATCCACCTGGTGCTTTGCATCCCCAGGGCTCTGGCTCCCCCTACATGTGGCGCTGTGCACAGTGTCCCCTGCTGTCCCTTGCCGGGGGCTGAGTGGGGATGGCGGTCAGGGTCTGTGTTTTCCGGTGCAGAGACCAGAGCAGAAGGGACTCTGTAGGCTCCCACACCCCAGTCCCACAGACTACAGGGAAGAACTCCTGCCCAGGCAGAGCGAGGAGTCTGGGGCCTGCTGGAGGGTGCTGGTGGAGGCTGAGCCTGCATCCCAGACCACCAACCTCCACGGTGGCCCTGGAAGCAAGGGGCAGCTTATTAGAACAGGAGGGTGCCTGTCACTGTGGCCCCCAAAACAGTTTTAGGTGTTAGATTTTTTTTTAAATAGAAGATTCAGCAGTTGATTGGTTATTTTATAATCGCAAGGATCTCAGAATGAAATATCCTTGCCAGGTTCTAACAATATGTCTTCAAAATCTTTTTGTTGTTGTTGTTACTGTCTTAAAAGGGGCTCATTTTCTCATTTCAAATCAATCTCATATTCGGGGTGAAACAAATCACCCATTCGCCTACGACTTTTAGAAAAGTTGTCATTTTGTTAAAATATTGTACCTAGGCTTCATCTCAATTTGGGTAGACTACGCTTTAGTGTATTTATAAATGGTGAACTCCGTTCTTGAAATTAAATTTTTTACTTAAAAAAATAAATGAACATCACTGTTGAACTGGGGGCAGACGTTGGGGTTGGGCTCTCTCATTTCCTGCCTGTCATTTTCCTGGCTACACCTCCGCCTCCTCATTGGAACAATGAGGGCAGAGATAGCCTCCCTGCCAAGGCTGCCAAACATCCGGTGAAGACGTGCCAGTCCTGGGTCCTGTCACCCAGAAATCTGTGACCTGGAAAGACGTGGGTGTGGGGCTAGATCTGGGGCGCACCTGGCCTGGGGGTGGCTGTGGCCTAGGCACCTCATTGGCTGTGGCTGCAGCTGACTCAGCCTGGGGCAGGGTGGGGCACAGGACACCTGAGGCCAGAGCCCCACCTCTGGGCTCCAGCCCTGTCCAGATGGTCATCCTTCCCTGTCGGGAGCTGTATCCAGGTCCCCTCGGCAGCTGATCTCTTTCCTGGCCCTTCCCGCCATGGGCTTCTTGGAGGAGGAGGGCAGCTGGAACATGTCCTTCGCGGGCTCGGGCTACCTGGCTCTCTACCACGTAGGGGTGACCCATTGCCTGCGCCAGCGTGCCCCGCGCATCCTCCAGGGTGCCTGCCGCTTCTACGGCTCCTCGGCCGGGGCCCTCAATGCCCTCAGCATCATCTGCAATAAGTCAGTGGGTGCGTCCTGGGCTGCCAGGGAGGAGAGAAGCTGGGAGACACCCCAGAGGAGGCTGATTCTTGAGGGGGGACATGGTGAGCTCTGCCTGGTGTGCCATGAGGTCTTCACACCTGGGCTAAGGACTCCCCTCCTCGGCTCACTCTGCAGACTTCTGCTGCTCCAACCTCCTGGACATGGTTAAGCACGTGGAGGGGCTGAGCCTGGGCATCTTCCACCCAGCCTATGCGCCCATCGAACACATCAGGCAGCAGCTTCAAGACACGCTGCCTGAGGACTGTCACATCCTGGCCTCCCAGCGGCTGGGCATCTCACTGACCCACTGGCCTGATGGCCGAAACGTCATAGTCACCGACTTTGCTACCAAACAGGAGCTCATCCAGGTGAGAGGCACTGGGACCAGGACCTGGCAGCAAGCAGGTGGCGGGCTCCCCCTAGTGCAAGAGGGACTTTCAGGTGCTTCCCAGGGCCAGGTGCAACTGTGGGGGCCAGCAGGTGTGCAGGGAGAGGACCAGGTGCCGAGGGGGAAGTGTGTTTGCCTCAGAAGCACCTCCAGGTGCAGGAAGGAATCAGGGTCCCCTGGGGGCTCTCTTTCCAGAAGGTCTCTGGCCAGCCCTTGCCCTGCCCCCTCCTCCGGGCACTTTTTGAGCCACCAAACATTTGTTGAGCACCTGTTATGTGCCAGACACCTGACTACCCCAAGAAAAGGGACAGATGGAAATCCCCTACCTCCTTAGGGCTCAGGTCTCATATAAGTGGGGTTCAAATATGCACACATCTCCAGGTGAGGAGGTAACCCAGGGAACTAGGGGGAAGTTCGTGGCAGAGAGGTGAGAGGAGAGGGGTAGTTGGCAGAGGGAAGAGGTGGGGGTAGGTGTCCTCACTGAGACACTGCTGGGTGTGATAACCTCCAGATGCCCAGTCCACACCTGAGACCAGGGTCCCAGCCAACGTGCATGTGGAAGCAGGTGTGGAAGCCATGGGCAAGAACAGGCCTGTCCCCATACCTGTCTTCCCAGGCCATAATCTGTACCATGTACTTTCCCTTTTACTGTGGGACAATTCCCCCGGAGTTCAGAGGGGAGGTAAGTGCAGTCTAGGGGTGTGATGTCTGGGCTCTCCCCTATTCTTGAGGTAAGAAGGGTCGGTGGTAGGGAGGCTGTGGCTGGGAGAGGCCTCATTCCCTGGGTACCGGCTGAATCCTGGCCCCTCCTGGGCTGTCTGGGCTAGAGTGGGCTGGTGAGGGCCATCCCTGGGTATATTTTCGTGGTTGAGGGGGAGGGGGACATAGGCACCCTGTGAGACCCACCCAGCTCACCTGCCCCACCCCTCAACACAGCGCTACATCGACGGGGCACTGAGTAACAACATGCCCTTCACGGACTGCCCCTCCACCATCTCCGTCTCACCCTACTGTGGGACCGTGGACATCTGTCCCCAGAGCACCTCGGCCAGCCTGCTGGAGCTGAATGCCTTCAACACCAGCTTCCAGATCTGCACCAGGAACTTCTTCCTGGGCTATGCGTCCCTCTTCCCCCCAACACCCGAGGTAGGTCTGGCTTCTCCCAGGGCAGCGGTCTGGCCGCAGCTCCACTAGGATGCTTGCCCTGTTGCACACTCACCCTGGCATCCAAAGCCATGATCCTTGGAGCCCAAGCCATGATCTCGCTGTGCCGTCCCTCCCTCCTGAGTGTCCACTGAGGCCTGGCCCCCATGTCAAGGGATGGCTGGAGCTGGAGCTGGGCCTCGGCCTGTGCTGCTCACCCCGCCAGGCTGTGCGAGTGGTCCTGGTCATCGCCGTCTCTCAGAGGATGGAAGGCTCAGAGAGGTTAACAGTCTTGTTCAAGGCCACACAGCTGGGATCAACAAAGCCCAGAATGCTTCTCTGCCCTTGGCCACTCTCCTAGGACATGGGGAGGTGAGGCCCAAGCACCCAGAGAAATGCACAATAACCCCACACTTCCCGTGCTTCGCCTTGGAGTTTTAAGAAGATGAAGTTTGACAAGAAACCCTTGATTGCTGCAACGAGATCCCCCTCCCTGAGGACGCCCAGGCTCTCCCCGGCCCTCAGCCCTCTCCTGTTCACCAGCTGCTTTGTAACTTCCACATGAGGGCACCTTCCTGTGGTTTGGTCCTCCCCACCCCCTGGGTGGGCAGAGATGCTCAGGCAGGGAGACTGAGGCTCACAGCGTGGCTGGGGTCACCAGCAGCAGGGGCCCTTGTCTCTTGGTCCTCTGCCTGTCTCCACTGGTTCCGGACATGCACAGCAAAGGGGCAGAGGGGCCACTACCCCGTGGCCACAGGAGCCAGGTGGAAGCCCCGCTGTCCTGTCCAGGCCTAGTTACCCCAGAGATGGGGACTGGACAGCCCGCAGCAATGCTGAGAGGTCACTGGGAAGGTGGGCAGGGGTGAGACCCTGTCGGGCTTAAAGCAGATTTCTGGCCTGTGACCCGCACCCTGTATGTTGGCAGGTGTTGGCCGATGCTGCCAGACAGGGCTACCTGGACAGCCTGAGGTTCCTGGAGCAACGCGGTACGTGGTGGGGACCGTGGCTCGCAGCAGCACTGGTGGACCCTGCCTCTGGGGCACCAGAGCTGCCAGGGCCCCTGGCTACTCCCGCTCCACTTGGCATCTGCTGTGTGCTTGGCCCGAGCTGAACGCTGAGGACCAGAGAGGAGCTCCACACAGGCCCCAAACTGCTCCTGCCTAAAGCCTGGCAGGAGGGACAGGGTCAGGCCCAGAGATTCAACCTGGGAAGAGGCCGCAATGGCAGGGCTGATCCGTGCTGTGGGAGCCCAGAGAAAACGCTGGGCTTGGCTCAGGTGGAGAAGGCGAGCAGAGAGGGCATCCTGGAGGAGGCAGCAGGAGATCAGAGAGGAAGTCGGGTCGCTGGTCGGCCCCCAGTCTGCACTCTTCACAGCAGGAACCTTGCTGGGCACAGTCCATGCCCAGGCCTGGCCTGGCCATTATGTCTTTCTAATATTTAGTTCTCAGAGCACTGGGAGGGAGGAAGGAGCAGAGCAGAGTGGTGGGAGGAGTGCAGAAAGGGCTGGCTCCCGGGGAGCCCTGGTTCCCCGGGGCCAGGATGGGCACCCAGGTGGGCGGGTGGTACTGAGAGCCAGGCCAGCGTCCCCTGAGTCATCATGTCTGCTCCCTTGCCTGGCCCAGGCCTCATCAAGGAATCAGTGCTGTGGACGTTGGTACCCAGGGGGCGGCCAGCCCCAGAGGAGGAGCCCCGGGAGGCCGGCGGAGATGGGGGCCTCAACTGGGATGTGCCCTGCGTGTGCGTGAAGGACGTGCCCCACTTCAAGCAGCTTTCGCCCGAGCTGGAGGCCGGTACTGCCCTTTCTCATGCTGGCGCCTGCAGGGCCGGAGCCGGGCACCAAGCACTTGTGATGGGGAAATCACTGGGCACATTAGCTGAGCACCTAGTAAGTGCCAGCTGCAGTACTGGGAACTGAACCCAGGGCCTTTGCACTGAGCTACATCCCCAGACCACTTTATGTAGTTAGCTTTTATTTTGAGACAGGGTCTTGTTGAGATGCCTGGGCTAGACTTGAACTTGGGATCCTCCTGCCTCAGCCCCCCGGAGTGCAGGGATTACAGGTGTGCACCACCATGCCTGCCCTGCAGGGGCTTTGCACGCACAGCATCCCTCAGCCCACACGACCTCCACCCCGGTGTGACTCCCACTCCTTCCCAGCAACGAGGGGACCACGCCTCTGGGGGGAAAGGGCTTGGCAGGGCTCAGACCCTCCCCCGGCGGACTTGAGCCCAGGTCTGTGCCCCGGAAAGTCAGCTCTCTGCCTGCTGTCCAGGACTCAACAGGAGGTGCTGAGAGACACGGGACAGAGACACATGGAGGGTTCTGGACCCCCAGAGGGACACGGGCTCCTGTCACTCTCCAGACTCTGAGCATGGGACAGAATTGTCCCCAGCACCAAGGAGGCAACTGCAACACAGAGAAGTTGAGCAACTTGCCCCAGGCTGCACAGCTGGCAAATGGCCCAACTGGGCTCTGCTCTGCACGCTGTAGCCACTGTCCTGCCTGGTGGCCAGGGTCCCAGTGACTGGAAAGGACCACAGCTGTAGGCAGTGGGGTTGGGTGAGCTCAAAAGACCTGGAGAAGCAATGATGGCTAGGCAGAGGTGGCAGGATCACAGCAGGTGCAAAGGTCCTGGGGCTGGGCATGGCAAGCTGGGAGATCTGTATGGCTGCAGTAGAGCAATCTGGGGGCATTGTAGAAATGAGCTGGGGATGTGTGGAAGGGCTGGGCAGGTGAGCCTGGAAACTGGGTGCCTTCTCGGCTGTGTCCTTGATATGCACCCTGTGTGTCCCTGTCACAGGCGAGGAGACAGGGGTCAAGGTAGAGCAATGACTTGGATGCGGGAGGCTGGGAGGAAAGATGACATGACAGGGGGAATGACCTGCCCTGGCCCTCGATCCTCCCCTGCCTGCCCAGAAGGAAGGTCACACCTGTCCCCAGGTCACCTGGGCTCATCCTAGACAGAGTAGGGTCTGTCCTCTGCAGGCAGCACCAGGGCTGGGACTTGGGCTGTGGTCCAGCCTGGATGCTGCCTGTTTCAGCTCACCAGGGCTTGGGAAGCGGTCACAGCACCCGTGAGCAACAGGGCTGTGTCGCCGTTACTGGGGCGACTGTCCCTAAGACAGGAGTGGAGAAGGCAGTGCGGCAGCTCGGCCTGCCTGGGCCTTCTGGTCCCTCGTGCGAGTCCCTGCTCCACTCTGACCCTGGTCTCCCCGCCTGTGATGGCGCACACAGGGCTCAGCTGCAGGACATTGGGCTTGGCCAGCAGTGCCGGGTGCTCTGCAGAAGGTGGGGATGCGGGGTGCAGCCTGGGGATCTGGTGAGACACAGGGGACCTGGCAGGCTGTCGGGGGCATTGCCAGCCCATGGGGACCCCGTGGCACTGTCCCTGCAGCACTGAAGAAGGCTTGTCAGAGGAACGCCAGTGCCTGGGCGCGCTTCCGCCGCTCGGGGCCTGGGTGGGCGTTGACCTACCTGCTGCTGCCTTGGTCGCTGCCCTTCGAGTATGTCTACTTCCGGGGCTGGAGGTGAGTCATGGGCAGGGAGGGCGTGGGGGGTCAGCACAGGGGACAGAGCTGGTGCGCTGTTCCTCCACAAAGTGGGACTGCCTGTACCCTTGTTCCCACTCCACCTCTGGGACCTGTGCCTGTCGCCCCAGTGTCAGGACCTCAGAAACAGTGACTCTCCAAATCAGTCAGCTCAGGATTAGCCGTGTGGGCCACGCTGCTCCCTGGACCTCTCTTGGCCGCAGCTGCTCTTTTCTGTAAAGCCAGACCCGTCTAGCTGTGATCACGGCGCATAGCTCGTTCTGATTTGCTGATGAATGGATGGCCCTGATCATTCACTTACTGCTGAGGGTGTCAGGGGCCACTGCCAGGCTGGGGTCAAGCAGGTAACAAGGACCGAGGCCCACTTCCTGGCCTGTGAAACTCGCAGCCCACTAACCCTCACACAGCTCTTCCTGAGACCCCTGAGAGGGGTCTGCTCTGGCTCCAAGCTTGCACAGCTCACATGAGCACTTATTTGGCCAGGGAAGGCGGCTCACAGGAGACAGCTTTTGAGCTAGTATCTGAAGGGTGGGTGAGTATCCCTTAGGCAGAGCGGGGGAAGGCGTCACAGGTAGACAGGCAGCATGTGCAATGGGCTTGGGGCAGAAGGGAGCAAGTTGTGTTTAGGGAGCAGAAGGGGTGGAAGGCAGGGCTGAAACAGACGCCTGGAAAGAGGTACAAGATGGGCAGAGGAGGTGCTGGCCCAGACACGCAGGGCTCCGTAGCCGGGTGTGTGAACTCTGTTCCCTGAGAGTGGAGATAAGACAGGGAAGGGTTAAGCAGAGAGGCGTCCTGGAGAGATTCGTGTCTTTCTTACTTTTCTCTCATTGCTGAGACAAAATACCCAACATCCAAAATTAAGGGAGGAGGGCTGGGGATTTAGCTCAGTGGGTAGAGTGCTTGCCTTGCAAGCACAAGGCCCTGAGTTCGACCCCCAGCACACACACAAAAAAAAAGTTAAGGGAGGAAAGGTTTATTTAGCTCACAGCTTGTAGAGGTTTCAGTCTACAATCGGCTAGATCCAAGGCAGGGTGGCATGGCAGACAGGCAGCAAGGTAAGCAAGGGACCTAAGTAGCTTCTTTCTGCGCCTTATATCTTATCCAGGCTGCCGGGATTAGGGTGGTGCCACGCCAATCAGTGGACTGATTTAGTAACCACACGCCCTTAATCCCAGCATCGCACTCTCTAGATTTAGCCATTTCTGAAAAAGTCCCATCTATGACCTCATGAGGCTTTGGGGGACATCTAGGCACAGACCACAACAATCCATACGTTTAAAAATTCTCTCTTCCCCAAAGGAGGTCTGTGACCGTGAGCCACAAATCCCTGACCTACTCCACATTGCATTAATAAAGGGTCAGCCCAGTTGCTTAAGTTTTCAGTGGCTCAGCCAATCTGAGAGGCTGAGGCAGGAGCATCACAGAGTCAAGCTTTAATTTAGAGACTTAGTGAGACCCTTTCTCAAAATACAAAATTTTAAAATTCGGCTTAGTGTGAAGGTCCTGGGTTCAATTCCCAGTTTCCAAATAAAAAAAATTACAAAAAAAGTCTTTCCTTTTTCAGTTAAAAAAAACAAATTCATGGGCAAGCCCTACGGACCAGAACACAGGGAGATTCACCCTCGTTGTTGTTTGTAATGCACATGTTCAACTCACAGACTGCATCACTAGAGGCAGAAGGCCTAGAACGAGGGAGGTGATGTCCACCTTATGTTTTGCTTAGTTCCCTGGCCTTGCTGCCCAGATCAAGCCCCGGTTTGGGGGCCCCTCCTAGGGCCATGTGGCACAGACAAGGTGGCAGCGTCCAGTGATTCTGAGAAGGGGCCAGCCTGTGCTTCCTCAGCTGGGGTCCAGCTCTGTTGTGGTGGCGGTAGGGCCCTCGGGAGCAGTAGTATTTGGGCAGGTGAAAGCTGTGGTCATAGCATGCTGGGGACAGTCCCCGCTTCTGGGAGGGGAGCAGAGAGAGGGCTGCAGGAGGACCGAGGAGGCAAGAATGGCTGGAGATGAGGAGAGGGTTAGGGACTGCTGTCCTCATTTGACAGGTGAGGAAACTGGGGCTCAGGGAAGCTCCCCAACCCTCCCAGGTCCCCACGCTCTGCCCCGTCCAGCCTGGGTTTCCTACCAGGGCCCGGCTGATGCCTCCAGGCCTGGCCACCTCTGCCAAGCTCAAAGTCCATTGTGGACCAAGCCAGCCATGGTGGCTCCCACCTGTAACCCCAGCACTTGCGAGGCTGAGGCTGGAGGATCGCTGCAAGTCTAAGGCCAACCTGGGCTACGTGGTGAGTTCCAGGCCAGTCTGAAGTACATAGCAAGATCCTGCTTTAAGAAAAAAATGTCCCTTATGGACTGTCCCCCTGAAAGAAGTCCTGTGGCTCTGGCCTGGGTGGCCCTGTCTCCTGTCTCTGGGCCTGGTGCCCCCAGTGCCTTGGCTCCAGTCAGAGTGGGCTCAGCCACCCTGGCTCACCTAGCGGAGCTGACACGGAGCCTCCTCCAGGCTGGTCGTGTGGCTGCCGGAGGCTCCAGCCGACCTGCTGTGGATGTGGGGCCTGATGAAGGGTGCAACACACAAGGTCTTCTCCAGTCTGAAGGCAGGACTCAGGTGAGGGGCAGGAGGGCCCCGGGCGGGGGAGGACTAGGTGTGTCCTGAGGTCCAGGGTGGGTAGACGGCCCACCCCCCATGTCCCTCCTGGAGGATAAACAAGTCCCTGCCTTTGTCCTAGATGTCTCTGTGGGACTTTAGAAGGCTGGCCATGAGGTCTGGGGGTTGCCTGGCCATCCTCTGCCCCCACCTGCCATCCCTACTTAGGAGACCTGGGATCCTGTCCCCTGCCCTTCTGGAAACCTCTCTGCCACTTGGGCTCCCTAAGATGTGCCTGGCTCCCTCCCCAGGGGAGTGGGACTGAGGGCAACATGGTCCTGAATGTAGGGTACATTCACCTTCCTTTCCTTCCACAGCCTGCCGGTCACTAGTGCCAGGGACACAGTCTCCCGCCTGCCCAGGACCGCAGGCACAGAGCTGTGGTCTGCCCACGCGGCCTGGAGGGCACCAGGCAGCAGTATCCCCTGATCCCTGTCCCTGCCTGTGTCCTGTGCCTGCAAGTGCCCCGGGGCTGTGGTGACGTGGGACTCTCCCTGGCCCCTGGCCAGAGGCAGCTCTGGGGGTGCTGCAGACGGGGCAGCCTCCCTCCTCTGTCTGGGTCTCAACCCTGAGGGTCACCTGGGCTGCCGGCTCCCTAGCAGGTAGAGGCTCCTGCTCCCAAGACTGGGGCACTTCTGTTCTGGAAGAGGCCTGGCCTGGCCATACCCCCCTGGAGTCCTGTGTTGCAGGTCACCCTGCTGTCCTTGCCTGTGTCACCCGAGGAGAAGGGATGGTAGGAGCTGAGACACATCCATGTGGGGACTTGGAGCAGGACTTGCTGCCCACTGGGACCAGTGTGCTGTCACAAGCTGTTTGTAGAGCTTGGTACAGATGATGGGCCACAGCTCAGATGATGGGCCACAGCTCAGATGTGGCATGGCTTTCCTCAGATGCTCTTCACTTTTCTGTCCTGCACTGGCCCTGGAGGTGACCCCGTGACCTGTGACTGCCCATGGAGCCCCTGCAGTGGGAGGCCCTGCGGGCAAAGGGATGGAGGAGGAGGATGAAGGGTCCCTGCTGCCGGCTCCTGTCGGGTGCAGATCTCCAGCTGCCCCCGGACTTCAGTGCAGTCTCCACCCTCCGCAGTCCACCCCTCCTGGGGCCACTGCTGGGAGCAGAGCCCACACCGTGTCCTGGACAGGCTTCCAAGGATGCTCAGCCAAAGGGAAAATGGGCAGCATGGGAGGCAGAGGCTCGAGTGAGAGGAGAAGAAGGGACAAAGAATAAAAATGTGATTGAAAGGGATATTGTCATTCATTCATCTGGCTTATAAACATAATGAACTTGGCCTCTCAGTGACGCGGCTATGAGCAGCAACCAGGAAAACACAAGGGATGATCAAAAATATGGTGTGTAAAAAGTTGTAGTGTATCTTTAAATTTAAAAAATATATTACGGTAAAAGAGAGATTGCCACGAATCCTTCTCGGTGTATTCTGCCTCGCTTCCAATGCACTCATCGCATCATTCTTGCCACTTACTGCAGTAGTTCTGGGGTCCTCTTCCCCAAGTCTTTACAAGGTATGGTTAGAAAAAATGTTGCTTTTGAGCATCCAATGGGAAGGCAGGCTCTGAAAAACATGACCCCGTGTCCTCAACCCCCTTATTCACTGGATCTGGCACCATGTGACATCTGGCTCTTCCCCAAGTCAAAATGACCAATAAAGGGAAATGTTTTGAATTGACTCAGAACATGAGACAGACAGAGCAGAGCAACTAAAGACACCCAAGAGAGAGGAATCCAGAGCTGCCGTGGGAAGGGGCGAGGATGATGGCACGAGAGCATTCAAATCGAGGGGGATTATGGCAATGTGTCTTTACTGTAATAAAAATTTTAAAAATGTAAGCATTCGTTGTATTTTTCACTCACCCTGCTTATAAGGAGAGGCTCCTCCCGGGAGTGGTGTGCTGTGCAGGAGACACGGCAGGGTGAGAGCGACAGGCGGCTGGTGCCCAGTAAGGCCTCTCTGAGAAGCCTGATAAAAGGCCAAGTGTTGCTGCAGAGGGAAAGGGAGATGCAAAGGCCCCACGAGATTGCAGCTGGTATGTTGGTTCTTCTGCAGCTGGAGCACACTGTGAGCCACCAGGTGGTGGTGGCTGGCTGGTCACAGATAGAGTCTGGGTTGGGCGGGAGAACCAAGGGGCAAACAGATGGGGACAGGAATGGGGACAGGAGCTACAGCTGATCATTACCTTCCAGGTATGTTAATAAATTTATTGAGATTATTTTTCAAAGAGTTTTTATCTCTTAGAGATCCATGCTAAAGTTTTAGTGAAGGAAATTATAGGATGCATAGAACTTTCTTCAACATAATCTGAGCCGGGTGTGGTGGTGCACACCTGTAATCCCAGCACTTGGGGGGCTGAGGCAGGAGGATCATTTTGAGTTTGACTCTATCCTTGGCTACATAGTGAGTTCAAGGCCAGCCTGAATGATTTAGCAAGACCCTGTCTCCAGGCTTATAAGCCTCTCCTTATAAGCAGGGTGAGTGAAAAATACAACGAATGCTTACATTTTTAAAATAATGTGTCTCCAAAATAATGTGAATGAGTGGGTGCAAGAGGTTCCCTCTTGCTAACTCACCCACCACTCTCTATCTTTGTATGTTTGTTATTTCCATAGCCAAGACATATCTAACTTTAAAGAAGTAATAGGGAAACACAAATAAGGAAATACGCTGCAAGTTACAACATAAAGCAGAACCTCGGGCCTCCGGAGTCCTGGTTACCAGAGCGGCCGGCGGGCGGGCCGGCGCTGGGAGCCGCGGAGCTGCCAGAGTTCAGCACCTCGGACAGCGACCACGGTCCCTCCTACTCCGCGGCTGTGGCTCTCAGAGGGTTGGAAATTGGGACAGCTAGAAGTCTTTTCAGCACAGCGGGCGCCAGAGTCTTCTGACACCTCCAGGAACGGGGTGGTCACTACTCAAAGGCAGCCCGGGTCTTGCTGGACATCTGTGACTCACGAGAGGCTTCTGCTTCCGGCTTTTTTTTCTTTTTTGTGGGACTGGAGGATTGAACCCAGGGGCGCTCCACCACCAAGCTACATTCCCAGCTCCTCTCCCTCCTTTTCAAAAAAAAAAAAAAATTTGAGACAGAGTTTCACTAGGTTTTCTTGTGACTACTTGAACTTGTGATCCTCTTGCCTCAGCCTCCTGGGGCTTGGATGCCAGGCAAGTCCCACCACACCTGGCTTGCTCTGTGCTCTTTAAGGACACCTTTGTCAAAAACAGTTGACCATGCTTCACAAGCACAAGGCCCAGTTTGGCCCCTAGCACCAAGAACAAACAAAATAAAACAAAACAAAATTGACCATACACGCTTGTGTCTCTTTCTGGGTTGTCTATTCTGTTCCATTTATCTGCACATCTAAGTTTATGCCAGATCCACACTGCCTTGATTTACAGCTTGTTTTATAGTAAGTTTTGAAAACAGGTGATATGAGTCCTCCAGATTTTTTTCAGAATTTTTCTGATTACACAAATTTTAGAACCAGCCTGTCAATTTCTACAAAAGAGCCCATGAGGTTTCACTCCAGATCATACTGACTCCATACGTTTGAGGGGAGTGAGTATCCTAGTAATGTTAGGTCTTTCAATCCATGAACCTCATACATGACTCCATTTCTTCAGGTTTTCTTTAATTTCTCTCATCAATATTGTACAGTTTTTGGTACAAAAATCTTGTATATATTTTCTTAGATGGACTGTAAGTAGTGTTTCGATGCTACTGCAAACTATATTTTCAAATTTTAAATTTCTAATTGTTTGTTGATAGCATGTATAAATAGAACTATGATTTTTGGTTCATCTTATATGGTATGACCTTGCTGAACTCACTAGTTTCGATAGTCTTTTTTGAAGATTCCTAGGGAATCTATGTTAACAGAGTTTTTTTTTTTTTTTTGCATTTTCTTTTTAAATTTGCTCTATTAGAGGTTTTATTTTAGGGTTTCATTGTGAAAAAAGTAAAGATCTTCCACTGAAACACTAATATAAAAAGCTTTCTCCCTTTCTTCCATAGTTTCTCCCTTGATCTGTTATGGCAGCTTTTATTTGCTATTTAATGTCACTCTTGAATTCTGGCATGCTTGCGCGGTAAATGCAAACCCTCACGGGAGCCACGGTGCCCACCCCACAACTCGAAGAGCAGCTCACCAGCTGCCAGTTTCCTCGTCTTGTCAGCCGTGGGACCAGCACATCTTGTTCTGGGAGCAGGGAACTAAGCCAAGAAAGTCCGCTTCCCATGGGTCCACTGTGCTACGGACATACAACTTCCACACCTGGATGAACAAGGGACCTGGACTGGTGTGAGAGGTTCCCTCTTGCGAACTCACCCACCAAATGTGCTGCGGTGCTCCAGTGAGGCCCTGATCTTAGATGCCTTGGGATGAGTGTGGCCTGGGCCCTCTCGCAGGCTGTGCCAGATCCCTTTAGTCACTAGGTAGGGGAAGGACAGAAGTTGGGCAAGGGCTGGGAAACTGGAGGATGGGAGAGTGGGTAGTCAAGAGCTTGCTCTGGAAGCTGGAGGGGCTGGCCCAAAGCTAAGGGCCCAAGTCCTAGACAAGAGATCCATTGTTCCACTGTCTTGGTTTACAAAATACAAATTCAAAGAAAAATGTGTCAACAATTTCAAGAAGGTGACTACAGAACATTGACCCCAAGTTTGAGGCCCCTCTTCCTACCCCCAGTTAACACTATTCCGCTTTCTCTCACTACAGATTAGTTTTGTTGGTTCTTCAGTGGTATATAAATATCAGCACAGGACACATCTTTTGTGTTCGACTTGCTTGTTCACCACTTTGCCTGTAAGATTCACCTACATTGTTGCATATACCAATTAACTTTTTATTGAATGTCGTAAGTATTCCATTTCATGAACATACTGCACCCTGATTTATCCATTCTACCACTAATGGCTTTTTCAATTGTTTCCAGTGTCTGTCTAGTATGCCCAAATTGTTCCTGATCAGGCCTGAGGGAACCCTTCAACTATGTCCTGCGTCCTTTTTGACCCCATCATTTTTTTTAAAAACACTTTCTTCTTTTTTTGGCTTAACAAGATGTTTCAGGTTCATCTTGTACGTTTCTCGCCCTGCCCTGAAATTGGTCTTTTCTCCAAGAAACCTTGGTTCCTTTGGGTGGGGAAAGTATTTAGAAACAAAGGTCTGGGCACTGCAATATCATCATCGAGAGGTCTTTTCAGCATAGATTAGGTATTTTTTTTTAACAATAAATTCATGTCAATGCTTCCAGTTCTGATCCAGTACTATAGGGTTCTTCTTTTTCTCCTTCCATTCCCTACTTTTATATTCCTCCTTCCATAGTGAGAATCTCGACCAGGAATATAAAGTATACTCGTTCATTTGCATAGTCCTTCTCCAGTCTTTGACTAGATGTTCTTTCATCATTATTTTAATAATGTCTGCATACTTGGGATGTCCTCTTTGTTTACGCAAAGACAGCCACAAGCTTCCCAGTCGGGGTTGCTATTTTTTCTCTGCCCACTGTGCACAGTGGCCCCAGCCTCTCTGCTGGAATATGTCTTGGCCATCTGATCGCTCTGGAGTCCTAGGTGCGAACTCCTTCCATCCCCCCGGTACAGCTCCTGGGATTACATTCCCTTTCCACAGCTCAGGACACTAAGCCTCAGACCATTAGACCAGGACTGTACTGTTTTCATCTTTGTGTCCTCTTAGGGCCAGACGTGTGGTAGGTGTTAATACCTGTCTGTTGAGTGATTCGACAATGGGCTTTTTTAAATTCTAGAATTTGGTTGTTCTCAAGTTGTAGTTTGTATACAGGTTTATTCATGCACATGTCCCGGTGCTGTCCGGACATACGCATTTTCTATGGCTCTGGGGATGACCCTGGAATCCGCATTTCAGGCCCCATTTCTGCTTCCCGGCTCATTACAAGGCTCATTTTCTCACAGCTGCTATCATGGGGATCTGAAAACGCAGGTCCAGGAGGGCCAGCTTTGACCTCTTCCTCCTGGGTACGTGGAGCAGGGCGGGGAGCAGCCAGGCGCGCGCCGCACGCCCGCAGAGCGCAGAGCGCACAGCGCATCTCGGGGCCTGCGCGCTGGAGCCGACGCCGGCGGGCTGGGGTCTCGCAACGGTCACGCCGGCCGGGGTGGGCGGGGCGGGGCGTACCCGGCGCCATGACGTCATGCCCGCGCGGCGGCCGGCGTGCGTCGGGCGCGGCCGTGACGTCACGCGCGGAGCGGAGCCCCCGCGCGCCGGCGCCGTGACGTCACGCCTGCGGAGCTGCGGCCGCCGGGGGCCGTGAGGGGTGCGGGGCGGCGGCATGGCGGAGAGCGAGGCCGAGACCCCCAGCACTCCGGGGGAGTTCGAGAGCAAGTACTTCGAGTTCCACGGCGTGCGGCTGCCGCCCTTCTGCCGCGGGAAGATGGAGGAGATCTCCAACTTCCCCGTGCGGCCGAGCGACGTGTGGATCGTCACCTACCCCAAGTCCGGTGAGCCGCGCCCGGTTGCCGGGTCCCGGCCGGCGGGGAGGGGCCAGCGCGCGGGTGGGGAAACCGAGGCCCGCGGCTCTGGGTCCGGCCCGGCGCGCGCGGAGGACGGTCCTAGGGCCGCCACCCACCCCGCTTCCCCTCCCGAATCTGGCGGCTGTGTGACCTTGGGCGGGTCCCTGAACCTCTCTGTTTCCGAACCCGGTCCAGCCCTTGGTGAGCGCAGCGTCCTGGTGATGATCCGGGGAGAAGGACCCAAAGAACAGGCTCCTTTTCCGCGTGGGCTCGGGTGGGGGAGGGACCAGCCCTGGCCCCTGTGCCTGCCCGGCGCGGTGCCTCCTTTCACGGTTCCGTCATCCAGGCGGGACCCCGGGCATCCCCATTTCCCAGCGTTAACTGACGTCAGCGTTCATAGCTACCATGTGTGGTGGAGACAGTGACCCCCCTTTACAGTCCGGGCGCCAAGGCTCAGAGAAGAGGGGTGGCTGCCCCAAGGTCACCCAGCTCCTGGAGTGGCAGACCTGGGTTGTAAAGCCAGACTCAATGTCTGCAGGCCTGATGGAAGCAATGGCTGTGTGGTGCCTGTTCTGAGGTTCGTAGGGAAAAGAAGTAGCTTTCCTATTTTCAAAACAAGCCCAGAACGTTTCTTGTTGCCCCTGTATTGGAGGGAGATCCCTGAATGTGGATGTCTCTGGTGAGGTTTAGAAGGTGGTTGGCCTTAAGGTCTCTGTACTGGACCAGCTGTGGGACAGGTTGTGGGAAAAACTTTTGGCATAGCTGTGTCCAAACACCAAGGGCAGGCCTCGGATATCCTTGAGGAAGCTTGGGTAAGGGGTCTCAGTGGAGGATTGGGGGTGGCACAGAGGTCCTGGGGCTGTCAGGCTTGGAGGAGGAAGTCCAAGTCCAGTGTGGCTGTCCACAGTCTAGAGGCCCTGTTGGGCTGTCCTAGGGAAGGGGGAATGGAAGGAGACTGACATGGGATACTTGCCGTGGCCAGGGACTGGCCTCCATAGCTGTCCATAGCTCCTCACCCCAACCATGGGGATCATGGGGTGGGGAAGAGGAAGGTTTGGCTTTTAGAGAAGTAGTTGCATACAGAACATGCATGTTGTAAGAGCCCCTACTGGTTTGGTGCTAGACTTGGAGATGACACACGTCTGTAATGTTTCACTGTAAAATGTAGGCTACACACTTGAAGTGGGGTAAAGAAAGACCAAGAGCAGTCTTGTGTTGATTTAGGACAGGCTTTGCCTCCGAGTGAATGGCGGAAACTTGATTTTGGGGCCTTAAGGGGTCTGGAATTGCTGATGGGGACCACAGTCCTGCCTTCCGACCTCTGTGTGGGGGAGGAGGCAGAGGGCAAGGAGCTGGACCCTGGAAGGGCTGGGAAAGTACACCAGGCCTGGTGACTGTGTGGTTGTGCTCCACTGAGGAGGAGTGTGGCCCGGGGCTGGGTGGACTCTTGGGGAGCTTCCTGAGTCCTTGGAGGAGTGAGGGTGAGTTTTAAGGAAGTTTTGTAGATAACAATCACATCTTGTTTGTAGCTTGTACCTTTCCAAGACAACCAGAAGCACTTCCCAGACTTTTTAATAAGAACAGAAAACATAATGGGTCTTCTCCATAACGGAGAACCCAGCAATGGCCCAGAGAGCCTGTGTACACTCTGCCGTGAGAGCCACCTTCTAGAACGTCAGAGAAAGAACCATGGCCTTCACCCCTCACTGTGTCTCGCTCTTGTCCTCCTTCCCCTGCCTGCCTTTCCTCCCTTTGTACCTGAGGGCTGGCCAGCCCGAGGACCGTCTTATTACAGCTGTCTGCAGGCCAAGACGGATGCTGTCCCTAACCATGCAGCCGGCCACCTATATGCTCTGTGTTGTGTAGCTTACAAGGCCCTCTGTCCGCCCAAAGAGTGGGCAGGGATAGGCTGAGGCACCCATTTCACAGATGGGGACACAGGCTGTGGGGATTGAGTGATTTGCAGAGCTTCTGAAGCTGGTCCCAGGCAGGACTGAGCTGCCCTAAGCTTCTCCTGGGTGTGGAGCAGGGCTGTGCATGTACGCAGTGATCTCGGAGTCTCCCTCCCTCCTGCTCTCTCTCACCTGCTCCTTTCCATCCTCCTCATGCCATGGCTGGGCAGGCATTAGGGGACATGTCCTCAGGAGAGACAGTCATGCCAGCTTTAACCAGGTGCTGCTAAAGACTGTCCCTCTCCCGCCCTGCCGTGGAGTTCACAATGTGATTTGCTCAAGGGGCTGACGAGATGGCCCCAGAAGTGTGCCCTCCAGCCTCCTCAGCATTGTAGAGGAGGACCCCGGAAGCCATCTCCAGGGCCTGATATAGCAGCAGGGACACCATGGCTCTGGGGTCCTTTGAGGGTGTCATCTCTGGCACAGGCTTAGGGGGACCTGGCACCTTTCTGGAATGGTTACACCGCTTACTGAGCCCTGTGTGCTCCGGCTCTGCTGAGCTCCATCCGCAAGGGTCTCTCCTATGTGTCCCTCAGCAGCTGAGAGAAGGCAGGAAGTAGCTCCACGGCTAGCCTCCGCCCTGCCCTGTGGTCGCTTTTTGCTTTTGGAAAATTGTGGGGACCACTGGACATGGGCGCTAAGGAGGCCTTTTCACCGCTGTGTTGCTGGCAGGATGTTTTGTGTTCTGACACCCCAGCTCAGGTGATAGGTCAGGACCATGCTGTGCCGAGCAGGTGCCTCCAACCACAGGGACTGTTTAAAACGGAAAGAGAGGAGAAACTCCGTTCTGCGGTGGCACTCACCTCATTCAGGTACCCCTTGGGCACATGTGGCTGTGCACACTGGCTGTGCACACCGGTTCTGTCGATGCTGCTTCTGCTGGGCAGTGCAGTGTAGTCTGATGCCTCGGCCGTGGCATTCGGGGAGGACCTCCTTGTTCTCTTTATCACTATCCACCTTCATGGTCCTTCTGTGCGTGTGTGTGTGTGTGTGTGTGTGTGAGTGTGGTACTGAGGATTGAACCCAGGGCCTTCGCACTGAGCTCCACCTCCAGCCCTTGTTTTTTATTTTGAGATGGAGTTTTGGTAAGTTGCTCAGGCTAGACTTGAACTCACAATCCTGCCTCAGCCTCCCAGATTGCTGGGATTACAGGCATGCACTACTGTCTCCAGCTGTGATCATCCATTCTCAAAGTCTGTTTGGCCCCCAGTTTGTTGTCAAGTTGTGCGTTGCAGGTTTGGTGGCAGTTAGGGCCATGGGTTTGCCAGCAGTCACAGCACGTCAGCTTTAGCTTCATAATACTGTGTGCTCCCGCTCAGCCACAGGGCCGCCTCCGTGGCTTCATTCTCCCTTTGGTCCAGCCAGGCCTGATGTGCGTGTGTGTTGTCTTGTCTCTGACGATGGGGAGGCACATCAGTGCTGGAGCTGGAGCCTGTTGGGAGTGGAGCCTCTGGGCTGGTTCTGCCCTCATCATGTGGGCCTCAACGGGACCCTCATCTCTCTGAACCCATCTGCTCAGGAGGAGTGAGAGGGTCGGAGCTGACTGCTTATTTGAGTCCCGGTTTGCCAGACAATGGGGAGTCAGGTGGGCATGGGGACACTGAGTGCGTGGGTTCCAGGCTGTCCAGATGTCCCCACTTTTTTTGTGTGTCTGCTGCTGTGCCAGGCAGGGTGTCTGGAATGACAGGCCCTGTCCAAGAGGCCTGTGCCTATAGAGATGGCATGTGTACAGGGGATTGCTCTGGAGTTGCACCACAGGCTGGGGGTGACTGGTCCAGTACTGGCCACTGGCCACCGCATTGGATCTTTGGTACAGGCTGTTCTGGTGGTTCCTTCTTTCTTGTCAGTGGGGAGTGAAGGCTGGGAGGGAAAGGGCCAGGCATGTGGGCATCCTGGTGCCCGGTGTTGCATGTGGATGGCAGAGAGAGGCAAGCCCAGAAAGAGGGGACCTGGCTGGGGACAGGAGGCTGTGTCTTCCGATCGCTCCCAGGTTGGGCAAATGATTTCTCTGCACCTCTGATTTTCAGTGCTTTGAGCTATTTTTTCTGGTTAATCATCCTGTTTGGGATTCTCTGAGCTTCTTGGATCTGTGGTTTGATGCTTTTCATTACCTTGGAAACGTTCTTACCCATGAGCTCGTCATATTTTTCTGCCCCATTCTCTGTCATTTGTGTTTTCTAGGACATGCGTGTTGGGTGGCTGACATCCTCGCAGCCCTCAGGCATTCTGCTGTCGCTTCAGTCCTCCTCTCTGTGTTTAGGTCTGGGTGATTCCTGCGGGCCAGGCTGCAGACACGCTGTCTGTGCTGCTGTGGAGGCTGCTGCGGCCTGCGAAGGCCTTCTGCCTCCCCTTTGCTGTTTGTTCTCGCCTTTATGTGTGTGCATGCTCTGTTCCTCTCCGTGCCTGTGTGGTTGGTGTGTGTGTGTGTGTGTGTGTGTGTGTGTGTGTGTGTGTAGAGCACTCCCATTCTGGAGCCTGGCACAGTTTGGGGTGCTGGGTCATTGTGCGCTAGCTTTTGTGGCCTTGGGCAGGTCACCCCTGAGCCTGTTTCTTGGTGGTAAGATGAGATGGTAATAGTACCTGGGGAGCAGCTGAGAGGCTAGACCAGGAAGTCATTATCAGTCTCACCCCTGTCCTTGGTAAGCATTTTCCAGGTGGGGCAGCCGTGAGATGGCTGTCATGGCTGTCGGGCACTGTGAGCTGGCCTGTCGCTGCGGCTTCCCGTCCGGTAGCCAGCTGGGTGACCAGGAGCTGCCGTTCCTCTCTGAGCTTCCCTGTCCTCCTCTGCTGGAAGAGACTGTTTGAGAACTGCAGGCTGGTGTGGTCATGTGCACCCGGGATGGGGCAGCAGCTGTGCCTGTCTTTTCCCACGGGTGGACGCCGCTTCCCCCAGGAAGGCTGGGCGCCAGGTGGCAGTGTCCTCAGGAGCCCCACGTTGGGCCAGCTCTGTTGAGTTGCTGCCTCGGAAGTGTAGCTGCTGCTGTCCCAAGGGAATGGGAGGATTCTGGCTGCTCTTCCAGGCTTCCAGGCCTCCAGAATCCCTGTGGGGTGTGCGCTGATTCTGTGGGGCAGGTGGACCATGTGTACCAGTTCACTTGTGAAAGCCATGCCCTGCTGGGGTGGGGGCTCCCAGCTTCCAGGATGCCTGCACCCCTGCTCCAGCCCACACCAGGGGTCAGAGTTGCTGTCTCCAGAGCAAAGACTGGGGGGTTATTGCACCCATATGGAGCTACATGATGGGTCCCCCACCTTGCCACCCTGAGCTGCCTCCAGCCTCCCAGAGTCACCTAGAGCTGGGCCAGGCTCGCCAGGTAGGGAGGCCTGGGGCAGGAGTGACAGACAAATGCTGGGTGGGGGGACCCTTGGGAATCAGATTGTGTGAGGAACAGAGGAAAGTCTGACCCACACCCCTCCCCAGAGGGAGCCACAGGAGGAGGGAAGGGGCCCCTATCCCTTAGGAGTGAGGTGTAAGAGGCTGTAACTCAGGCACTCCATGGGAAGATGTGGACGTCGGGCTGAGGAAATACCATGGAAAGCAGACCGAAGTTTTTACAGAATGATGGCAAATAGAGGCAAAAAGATTAGAAAATTAGAAGACTGATCTCAGATTCCCAGGAAGAGAACAAAGAGTATGGAAGAGAAAAATGGGTGAAACCAGGATTTCCAGAACTCAAGGACTTGAGCTCTGTGAAAGATTCTCTTCTTCCGGAGCCTGGCCCAGCAGTAAGAGATGGCACCATGGCATGGTGCTGTGTCCTTCAAAGCTGAAGGTCAGCCCTGGATGGAGGTGCGTGCCTGGAATCACAGCACTCCAGGAGGCTGAGGCAGGCAGACCACAAGTTCGCAGACTTGCCTGGGCAGTTGAGCAATTTAGTGATACCCTGTCTCAGAATAAAAACTGTAAAGTAGGGTTGGAGGTGTAGCTCATGCAGAGGCCCAGGAAAGGGAGAAACTGAGGTTCAGGAGCTCAGAGCTCTTGCAAGTCTGGGCTGGCAGCAGCCTCACACAGGTCCTGGGGAGCAGGCCCGCAGCGTCTCAGGAGGAGATTACAGCAGGGAGGAGGGTAGGACCTTGGCCTGGGCTTCTCTGCCCACCTAGCAGGCAGAGGAAGGAGACACCACCAGCATGCCTGCGTCACCGCTCACTAGGGCCACCAGAGAGTTAGAGGTCCTGGTGAGGACAGAAGCACGCCAAGGCCAGGGCAGACCCAGGAAGACAGCCGTGCGGCACGTGCCAGGCGGAGGGTGTCCGGCAGTCGCCAGAGCGGGGGAGGCGATTGCAGTTACCCACTGTCGCTGTGGTCTGAAAATGTGTCTGTGGTACAGTGAGGAGTTAGGACGGGGAAGGAGAGAGAAGCAGCACATTCACGTGGCTTATTCCAGTACACTATAATCATTCTACTTTATTTTTATTGTCTATCTCTTACTGTGCCTGTAGGTTAAATTTTATCATAGGTGTGGATAGGAAAAGACGCTTTATCAAGCGGACATCCCAGGTGTCTTGGGACGCGTCCCCAGCAGACTCAGGCAAACTCTGTCTTTGGCCATGCTGAGAGGTTTTGTCCCAGAGTTGAGTCTGTAACAGTGATGCAGACAAGAAAGCAGGTGAACAGCAGTGGTTATCTACACCACGACAGCCAGATATGCGACAAGGCAGGAAGTGTGATCCCTACAAGGCAAGCCGGGAAAGCACTGAAGTAACTCCAGCTTAGACTCTAGCTGTGCAGTGACCATGCAGAGGAGAAGCCTCTGTGTGTGTGTGTGTGTGTGTATGTGTGTGTGTTCCCTCTGTTCTGATTGCCACTGACCCTAGTGCCCGGTGTCCTGTCTCCCCAATTCTGGTGGGAAGTTTGCAGGGCTTCATGGGTGTTCACAGCCTGCACCCCGGATTTGCCAGGCAGGGGCTGCAGGGGCTGCCTGAGACCCCAGAAGTGAGGCTCCAAATCCCACAAGGCCCAGGCGGGGCAGCAACAGGGAAGGGCCCAGATGCACCAAAGGGAAGGTCGGGAGGGCCAGTCTGTGCCTTCAGTGCCACAAAAGCATTTGTGTCAGTCGTGCACGGCCCAAGCACAGAGCCTCGTAGAGTCGTGGCTCACATTACTGGCCAGCACGGGAGCCATGCTCCATCTACAGGTGAGATTCTCGGTGACAGATGCTGTCCTCTGCAGCAGTCCAGTGGCCTGCACCTGCTTTGGTGCATTTGGGGCATTCCTGCCCCTTCCATCCTGGGCCTGCTGCTCCACGACAGGTCTCTTAGGACTTCTGCCCTTCCCTGTCGCTGCCCAACCTGGGCCTTGCGGGATTTGGAGCCTCACTCCTGGTACAACCCCACTTCCCAGCCCTGACGCTGGGCTGTGACCACCCTTGCCCTTGGGTGCCTCGTCAGTGACAGGATGTGCTCCTAGCCCTCCGTGCTGGAGCCACCCGATATGTCAGCCTGTCATGGGACACCTGGACTGCCCATGGCCTCAGGTGTGATGGGCCTAGATGGCGGTGCCCATGCTTGTGTGGGTGCTCAGAGTCCAGGTGCTCTGAGCTGTGCATTCACAGAGCCTCTGTGGCCTGAGCGGATTACTTTGTGGCCCTTTCTCTGTCAGCTCCTGAGAGCAGGGCTCACGTCCATTTCCAAGAGCAGGGAGGCCCGGGCCACATCTTTCTTGGGACTACCAGGTCTGACATGCCAGGGAGGGTGGGGAACCAGGGAGGGTGGGGAGGCTTGTTGAGTGACCACACAGTGGCCAGAGTTCCAGGCTCAGGGGAGAGGAGAGACCGGCGGGCAGAGTCTCCCGAAAGGGGCAAGCCCTGTCCATGCTTCACGCCCACCCTTCTGACCCCCAGATGACCAGGTCCTGCCTTCCCTGAGCGTGCCCCCACTCAGGCACTAGGTGATGTAGAACCGGAAGTACTAAGCCCCAGCGGCCAGGAAGGGCCCCTGTCAATACTTGGGGTGCTGGGGAAGGCTTCCTGGAAGCAGTGACCCCCAGGTCCAGTCCAGGTCGGCCAGGCATGCTCAAGGCCATGCACTGTGGGCTCGGGGGCAGGAGCCGAGGAGGGGTGGAGAGGAGGTGGGGCCTACGTGGGCACCGGCAGCCGCCAGGACCGGGTGGCAGGGCTGGGTGGGCTTGTCCAGGGCTCCTAGCTGCGTGGTGGACAGGTGGCGACAGTGGGGTGGTGAGCCCGTGGTGGGCGCTGGTGGGGGCTCTGCACAGCTCGGGCCGGCTTGCCGCTGAGCTGCATTGGGGCTTCAGTTCGGGGTGCCTGGAAGGGGCCAGTGAGCAGGTGGCTCTCACTGTCTCCAGTTTGTTGTGATCGCTTGGTCAGATCTTGCCAATGGGTTTATGCCCCGGGGAGGCCAGCGCCTGTTCCCAGCACTGTCCCCTGTGTCCCCGTCCTCCTACCCGGCGCCCTCGCTGGCCCTGCTGACTTGGGCTGGCAGCTGGAGAAGGTGAGCGCAGGGCCGTGCAGGCAGCGGAGGCCTTGGGGGCGCTGGAGAGAGGGCTGCGGGGCAGGACCTGTGGCCCGGAGGGTAAATAGCCTCTCCCTTTAGACTCCCACCAGGCTGGTGTCTTCTGGCATAAATACCTGATGGAGGAACTGTGGGATTGAAGTGGTTGATAGTGACGAGGAAGATGTAACTGTGCAGAGTAGGTCATCTGGGCCATTGGCCTGCGGCCCTGTCTGTGGCATGAGTGGGGGTAGGGACCGCTGCAAGTTGAGGACATCTCTGGGAGGCCCATTTTGGGGACTCTGCCTGTACTGTGGTATGCACCCCAATGAGCTGCCCCAGGCTTACCAAGAGGAACAGTGTGAGGCACGCCCCAGTGTTTCTGTGACCTTGGGTAGCTCAGGAGCCTTGTGTGTGAATGGGTGGTGGCACCCAGCTCGCAGGATGCGGAAGGTCCTGCAGCCTGGACCGAGACTCCGGCTTGATCGAACAGAGCTACTGCTTTCCACTGAATCAGTGCTTCCTCACTCCAGGGCCTTTGCTCTGGACGTTGGATGTCACCTTGACCACTCTGTCCACACTGCTCACAACAGGAGGATGTGCAGGTGGTGTCCTGGCTTTCCTGCTGCAGCCAAGCCCCTGTCCCTGTGGTGAGGACACTGGGGGACAGGAAGGAGCACGCACCATTCCTGGGCTGTTGGCACAGTGGGAACAGTGCAATGTGGTCAGGAGACCTCTTGCTGCTAGGTGACATTTGATTAGCCATAGAAAGAGGGAGGGAGTGAGGAACAAGCTCCAGGTAGGGGACCGGCAAGTGTGGCTGGCCAGCAGGTGGGAGGGGACAGTGTGGACGCAGCCTATAGGTCTGGGGGGTGGGGGCCCTTCTGCACACAGCACTGTGACCTGGCTTCTGTGTCTGGGCCGGGCTCTGCGCTGTGGGGTGGGGCGGGGATGCGATGTGCTCCCTGCCCAGGAAGTGGCTTTGGTGCGAGAGGGTAGCATCGCATGGGGTAGGAGGGTCAGTTCTGGCCACACCTGATGGTGGGGCCAGCAGGCTTGCTGCTGTGCACCTGTGAGGAAGGAAGGGAGGAAGGTGCACACCTGCACTGTGAAGGGTGGGAACTGAGGGTGGCGCGGGTGTGGGGCAGACTCCGGCAGTGATGTTTACGGGAACAGGCCTGCAGGACAAGCGGGGTGCGGCCACCTAGGGAGGACACCCAGGGCCACCTTTTAGGCCGCTAGCAAGGAGAGGGAACCAGAGACAGAGACTGAATCCTCAGAGGGCGGGGAGAGTGCTCAGCTCTACCCACTCTGAGATTACGGGAGGATGTGCTGACTGGGAGGGCCTGGCTCACTGGAGACCAGGTCTGCCCAGGTGGGGCTGAGCATGTACAGAGGCCCTGGGACAGGTTGGAGGACACACAGAGTGTGGCCTTGTTCTTGTCAGCTCCCTTAGTCCCCGCCAATTCCTGCCTGGTCTGATGGGACCCAAATAGACTATGTGCCCAGGGCGGCCTTGGTGGGGTATGGTTGTCACTAAGTGGTACAGGCTGAGCCCCGCCTCTTCCTGCCCCTGGCAAAGGTTGAGACACTCAGGCTGTCTGCCAAAGTGTCCATGCACAGTGGGGTGGGCGGGCTCAGGGCGTGGCAGGGAAGACTGGGCACACAGGTGTGTGCAGACATTGGCATGGGTTGTAAGTGACCCTGGCTGTATCTTGGGCTTTGGGTAAGGCAGGCTGGTGGCAGAGACTCCTGAGGCTGGGGTGTGGCAGGCAGAGGCCAGGGTGGGGAGACTCAGAAGCCTTGCGTAGGGTGCCTGGACCTTCATTTGTGAATAGTGGAAAGCTGGGAAGGGTTTTAGATGGGGACCATGGAGCCTGAGCCTAGAACATGCTTTCTTCCCAGAGGATGTCACCACATCCAGCAGAAACCTGTGCGTGCCATGTTGCCCCTTTGCCAGTGTGGGTGCCGGGCAGCAGGTCTGTAGGCCTCTGAAGCCAGGCCACTTGAGTGAGAGGCCCCTGGGCTTCAAGTGGCTTGGGGCGTGGGTTGTGGCCAGCCCTCGGCCATTGCTGGCTCCCTGCTGAGGGGCTGGACTGCCCCTCTGAGCCCTGGCTTCTCTCCCAAGGCACGAGCCTGCTGCAGGAGGTAGTCTATCTGGTGAGCCAAGGTGCCGACCCCGATGAGATTGGCCTGATGAACATCGATGAGCAGCTCCCGGTGCTGGAGTACCCACAGCCGGGCCTGGACATCATCAAGGTACCGCAGACAGCAACCCAGCTCCGCGAGAGCCCGGGGCACCTCAGAGTTACACCTTCTGAAGGGGCTGTGGGTGCAGGGTGGGGAGCCCAGACAGCCAGGAGAGACACTGGCAGGGCAGACGCTGGGACCGTGACTCTGGCCCTTGATCAGGGTGTGAATGATCCATCCAGGTGGGGGTGCTCGGGCCTTTATTTGTAAACAGCAGAAAGCTAAGAAGGGTTTTAGGTGGGTGACCTTCCTCCTATCTGCAGAGGGAGCAGGGGGAAGATGTGTTTGATGAAATGTTTGCTATCAATAATAAAATAAAGTGTTCTCCCCAAGCCCTGTGCATGCTGCCCTCTGATGAGGCTGGACTTTTCTTCACTCTGTCCCCTCCTCCCCCACCCCCAGTCCAAATGCCAGCTCTGACTGACCTGCTGGCTGCAGTACAGCTCTGAACCCCCCATCCCACCCCATATCATGGTGGGAGGTCGCTGTGTGGCTCCCAGCTCTAGTGACCCTGTCCCTGCACCCTGTCTCTGAGCGTACCCCACTGCCCACAATGCCATGTCCCATGAAGGCTGCTCACGTAGTGTGTAGTGTGGCTGCACTCAGTGCCCTGCGTGCTGAGACTGCCTGGCCTCAGGAGCAGCAGGGATCTAACAGCATCAGGGCAGTGACAGCCACTCAGAATGGAGTCGTGCAGACAGTCTCTCTGAGCCCAGAGGGCTGGACTTGTTCCCACGGTGATAAGGAAGAGGGGTTTGAGCAGAGAGCCAGGGAGCAGAGATGCTTCGCAGGACCACTGAGGCTGCTGCGTGGGGAAGGAGTGTGGGTATGGGCTGGAGACTGTGGCCCTCTCACAGGCACCTCTCTGGGCGTGCACTGCAGTTCCTTTGCTGCTCTCAGGTCTCGGGTCCTCCTTGGTGGCTGTTTTTGGCCACTCCAGGCCCAGTCAGTGACTTTCTCATCTAGAGCAGATCCCTGTGGCCAGGAGAAGTCAAATCCTCAGGCTGAGGAGGGGCTCCTTGTCTCTACCTGCCGGATCCAGCCTGGGGGTGGGTCACATCTCAGGGGAGAAGTCAGCGATGGGCTGGGTCCTGCTGGAAAGCCCCTGGAAGAGGCCAGGTGACAGGCGCATCCCCCTCAGAGGCACCCCTCTGCCCACAGGAACTGACATCTCCTCGCCTCATCAAGAGCCACCTCCCCTACCGCTTCCTGCCCTCTGACCTCCACAATGGCGACTCCAAGGTAACTTGTGCCCCTCTCTCTGGCCGCCCGCCTGGCCAGGCTCCCACCCTAAGAACTTCTCCCTGCCAAGGTCTGTCTTAGGTTACGGGTCCAAGGTGTTACCCTTGTATTGACAGGGGTTTCCTGACTGTGCAGCCCCAGTGTGACCCAAAGGCAGGTGCTCCCTGCCCTCCCGTGCTCCTGCCAGCCTCCTGCTGGCTCGTTCCCTTGAGGGTGACACCTTCCTGAGGCCTCATCACTAGCGTCACAGTGCGACCCTCTGTCTTCTACTTCAAAGTAGCTCCAAAAGACAGGAGTATAGCCAGATACTTGAGCGAGTAGCAGATGCTATCTCTGCTGACCGGTCCCAGTGAGGAGGTAGCCTGCTGGGGTGGGAGGGCGGGCATCTTGTAACTCTTGCCTCCCACAGGTCATCTACATGGCTCGCAACCCCAAGGACCTGGTGGTGTCCTACTATCAGTTCCACCGATCCCTGCGGACCATGAGCTACCGAGGCACTTTCCAGGAATTCTGCCGGAGGTTTATGAATGACAAGTGTAAGTGTTTCCCAGGCTGAGCTGTGCCTGGGGCCTGGCCTGTGCTGGGCCTTCATCTTCACAGCCCGAGGCTCCTGGTGACAGCAGTGTATCCTGCTTGACAGGGGGATGCTGAGGCTGGGGAGCTGGTTCTTGGAGCTCTAGCACCCTGCTCCCTGCCCCAACTGGGTACCATTCCTGCTGGCTGCGGAGTCCAGAGTAACAGCTGCAGCTAGACATGATAGTCACGTGGCCTTTAGCTGGCTTTGGGGCCAAGCAGGGGACACTTGGAGGTAGCGCCCGGTGCAGGGAGCAGGGTGGTGAGAGTGCCATGTGCTCATGGTACCTCCCTAGGGGATGTGAGGTGTAGTCACACTGGGAGGCGGGGACATCGGGACAGGGAAGAGCAGCTGTGCCTCCCCCTCCACCGCAGGCTTGTGTCTCTGCAGCCTGCTGGTCACCTGTGCCTGGAACATGGGCTGCAGCTCTCATCCCACTGCCCAATCACTCCCACGCCATCTGTGGCTGCTTTGGGCAGACTGTGCCGGGAAGTGGGCAGCTCAGCGTGTGCAGCCAGAAGTTAAGAAGTGGGTCACATCTGTGCTGGAATTAAATCTGCACTGAGGCCGGTCTGTAGATGTACTTCCTGGTTTATTCCCAGCTGAAGTGAGGCGTACCCACATGCTCTCTGTGACTTCTCTGGATTCGGGGGCTGGGGGCAGGATCAGGATGAGGCTTGTAACCACTTTGGGGGTGCAAAGCCCAGTGTGCACCGGGTTTCTAGCCAGGCTTCATCAATGGCCACAGCATATGCAGCCCCCAGGGGCCAGGAGTCCGGGTCAGGCCCGAGCCCTCCTGTTAAGTGTTTGTTCAACCTGGTAGGAGCACCCAGTGAGGATGGGGGACTACAGCACCTCCTCGTGGAGGCCCCCAGCCTGCCACAGGCCCTCTGCACAGCCTCCTGGTCCCCACTGTGCCCTTCAGACCCCTTTCCCTGTAGAACAGTAGGGCAGTACCACAGAGAGGGCAGCTGTCCTCATTCAGATCACCCTACCTCAGCTCAGCCAGAGCAGCCCACAGCTGTCCTGGTGGTGCAGACCTCCCCATGTTGGCATCACAGCACCCTGCCCCCACTGATTCGAGGCCCCGCACACTGGTCTGGTCTCGCCAGAGACCTGTTTGTGTCCTTCCCATGCTCCACCCCTGTTCAGTCACTCAGGGACCCCGGCTGGTGCACAGACCTGGGACCACAGAGACCTAGCCTCCAGCCTGAGGGCCTGAGAGCCCAGGGTCAGAGAGCGTTGAAATGATACCATTTCCTGCTGGGGGCAGAGTGTGGAAGCAAGAGACCTACAGGAAACTCCAGGGATGAGGGCCAGGGACACCCAAGCATGTGATGTGCAGGGTGGGGGCACTCTGGACAGGGTTGCCATGACCTGTGCAGTGGGGGGACATGCTCCCTAGCTGTGTCTCCCTAGCAGGGGCCTGGAGAGCAAGGTACCTGCAGAGCAGTGGGGTGTGGCAGGGGCTCCCTGCTGGCCAGCTGGGGCAGGGAGGCTCCATCCCCACCTCTTGCACACATGCCGGGTCTAGGGAGGACCTGATGGCTTTGGTCTCCCCCTACCTGGTGCCTTCCTCCTCTTGTGGCCCTGACTGGCTCCCCGTCACCAGGCTGCCATGGGCTGTCTGGAGCTGCCTGCACCCATCCCACCCCCACCCTCCCTCCTCTAGGCATCGTTCTCTTCCCTCTGAGGACAGAGGCCCTTGCTGAGTCCTTTCCAGATCCCCCTCCCAGAACTGCAGGTACCATATCCTCGGAGGCCTCACCACCTGGTCGGGCACAGGAAAGGGTGAAGCCCATCGGCAAGAGATGGGTGCTTGGTGGGCTCACTCACCAGCGACAGGCTAGCTGGGAGCTTGCTTTTCCCTTCCCTTCCCCACTGCAGGAGGGGGATCCGGGCAGAGGGGGCATTCTGCCCCTACCACCATCTTACCCCTTCCTGTCTCTGCAGTGGGCTATGGCTCCTGGTTTGAGCACGTTCAGGAGTTCTGGGAGCACCGCACGGACGCCAACGTGCTCTTCCTCAAGTACGAGGACATGCACCGGGTGAGTTGGGTTTGGGGAGGCAGTGGCCCTGCTGCCCTGGGCTGGGCAAGGCTAGTGTTAGCAGAAGCAGACCCACCAGCAGACTCCCTGCTGCCCCTGTGCCATCCCCATCAGGGAGTGGCCAGTGCAGGGCGGGCATGCTGGATGCCGCTCCTGCTCCCTCATTCTCTGCCCCTCTGCTGGGGCACAGTTCTTAGGCTCCTCTGGGTTGCCTGCCATGGTGCCCCTTGGGGCCCCCTGGTGCAGGGGAGGGTCCAGTTGAGCCAGCGGGACATGGGGCCTCACTGTGTGCTGAGGTTGGGCACAAACAGAGATGCTAAGCAGGCTTTGCTGTGCACAAGGGGATGCTGATGTGCTGCCACTGTTGTCCTGAGTGCAGCACGGCGCCCTGAGAACTGCAGGCACAGTGGGGCATTGTGTGGGTTTCCACAGTCCTGGACAGCTTCACCTTCTTGGCTGGACCAGGGCTAGACCGTGGAGGAGCATACAGCCTTCCCCTTCTTAAAATGGGCAGAGGGCAGAGCTGGCCTCCTGTGCTCTTCTCTGCATCTTCCCTTGTCTCTTGCTCACTGCAGACTGCACCATCTCCCTTCCTCTCCACGCCCCACTGCCTTCCACAGCCACGGCCAGGCCATAGCCAGGCCACCCTGCACGGTCCCCAGTGACCTCTGCATTGCTCAAGCTAGCAGTGTGGCTGGTATCTGGGTTCCTCTCCTTAGACCTTCTAGCAGTCTGTGATGGGTCTGCCACTTCCTTTCCCTGGCTGCCATGATGCTGCCCTCTCCTGGTTTCCTGCTCTCTCTTCTCCTTGATGAGACTATGGCCGCCTAGGCCTCAGGCCTCAGCCTCATCTCTCATCTTCTCATCTGCTCTCATTGCCCTGGGTCTTGTTCACTTGCCAGGTCCAGGATGCTACCTTTACTCTGCATGGAGGCCCTGTCCAAGCCAGGCTCCATACCTCATCCCTCAGGTCCCTCTCTCCCCAGTCTATGGCAGCTGACTCCACCTTCAGGTTTGCCCAGGGAGGAAACTCTGAACCATCCTTGGTGCCTCTTCACCCCTGTCTGTTTTCTAAGTCCTGTTGCTCTGCTCTCAGTGGCCTGGTCCCTTCCTACAATGCCCACCTTTTCAAGGTTCCCCACCTCCTGGCCCCGCTACATATACAGGCTTGCTGGAGACAAACCACAGCCAAACCACAGCAGTCCCCACTCTCACTGTCTCGTTTATTCTTTCTTTGAAACCTCAGCCTTTGCCTGGGGTGTCTTTAATAGACATCAAGGGGCTGAATTGCAGTTTTAGGAGCTAACATTGTTTACATCTTACTCCAGAAGAGCGTGCACGTTGGCATCTCCAGGATTGTGCAGGGGCCTGGTATGGCCTGGCCTCGGTGGTTCATGGTGACACTTAGAGATGGGGCACTCACTGCCTGTGCACCCAGGAGCTCCCCTCACTCACCTTCCTTCTGCCTCAACTATTTCGCCACCTCACGGTCTTGGTGGGCTGTCTAGGTGCTCCAGGGCATTGCTCACTTCACCTCGCTGGGTCTTCTCATAGCCGTGAGGTGGTGACCAGGTGGCCAGCAGTGCTGGGACCTGACCTGACTCACTGGCTCTGTGACATTCAGGGCCTCTAGCTGCAGCCCCATCAAGCTTCATGCTGCCATCCCTGGCAGGAGCTGCTTTGTGGGCAGGCCTTCTCATTCCCAGCCTAGAGCAAGATGCAGCTTCCAGAAGGGTTCCCACCTCCCACTCTGAGGATGTCACGAGGACCATGAGCTGTCCCATGCAGATCTGCTGCTCAGTGGCCGGCTGTGGCCCTGTCCTTGCGGTGTTTGCACAGGGCTAGCTTTGCTGGCCTCTCTTGCACCACTGCTGGGTGCAGGGTGGTGGGGGCAGGCCCTTTGTATTGCTTTGCTATGGTCTACCATCTGTGTGCAGTGACCCATGATGCCAAGCCCTACGTAGGACAAGGTGCTAAATGGACCCAGTCTGGCTGCTCCAGATGAGGCTGTGTGTTACCTTATCGGTGCTTCGAGAATCCAGGGTAGAGCAGGCCTTCCTGCCAGCCCTCCTGGAACATGTTTCTTTTAAGGTTTGGGAAATGCTGCAGTGGTAGAACAGATTCTTTACCTTGGATGCTTGCAGAGGCTTTACCTGCTAGTTTATCTTACAGTCTTCAAGAGAGGAAACAACTTCTGGGGAGCCCGCCAGTGCACAAACAGCTGAGTGACTGGTGAGGGCGAGCAGGGGTAGCAGCACTTGGCTTCCTGCAGGCCACCTTCCCACAGTCCAGATTTCAGCTGCCCAGGGCAGGGAGGGAAGCCGTCTAGATCTTGCTTCTGAGGGACATTTCTACTTCTTACTGCTGTTTAAAAATTAACCACAGCACTCTCAAGAACTCCTGTGTGCTCCCGAGTGCCCCACGGGCCCAGGTTGGAATCCCAGATCTGCACTGGGGCACCGAGGGCCCTTGGGCAGCTCCGGATTTCACGGCTCTGCAGGACAGCAGGAGCATCAGGCTGGGAAGCAGGGTGTGCAGTTGTGGCCTCTGATCACTGCTCCCTGCCCTTGTCTTCCAGGACCTGGTGACCATGGTGGAGCAGCTGGCCAGATTCCTGGGCGTGTCCTGTGACAAGGCCCAGCTAGAATCCCTGACCGAGCACTGCCACCAGCTGGTGGACCAGTGCTGCAACGCTGAGGCCCTGCCTGTGGGCCGGGGTACGTGTCTTGCTGCCTGCTCACCGTCCCTGCTCCGGCTCCCCTTCCCCCTCGGTGCCCTCAGGCTTCCTGTACCATCCTGACCCCTTCACCAGAGTACTTTGTGGGGCCCAATGGTCACCCGCCAGCCTGTGCCCACCGGCACTCATAAGCCAGCATTCGGTGATGTCAGTGTTGCTGTTCAAGGGGTGGCTGTTGGGGACGGCTCAGGCTTTGTGGGAGAGATGTTTCTAGCAGGGAACCTGCGGTGGCCAAAGCCAGACACCCATACACCACATCTAGGGGATGGCTTTGGTGTGTGAGTTTCAGCGTGCCAGGCCTGGCGGTGGGTTTCCCAGCCTTCAGCTGCAGCACATGGAACGCACCTCCCGAGGGAAGATGCCGGCCTCCTTCCTTTCCCGGAAGGAGTGGACCAAGTGTCTTCTGGGTGCACGTGACCCAGACGAGGACGGGTCCAGCCTTGGGGCAGACGAGGCAGGGAGTCCCTGAGCATAGCCCTCAGGGAGGCAGGCGGGCGCCTTCGGTGGCACGTGGCAGCTGGGTATGTGCAGCTGGAGATGGGAAGGTGTTCCAGGCCCCACACCCTCCCTCCGCCTGGCTGCTCTCCCTGCCTTGAAGACCACGCGGCATCCTATGCTGCTCGATGGCGGGGAGCTGGGCATTAAAGTCCCCAGGATGAGTCCCAGAGTGGTACCCGTGGACACGTAAGACCCCTCCAGGAAAGTATGACTCACATTAACTTGTGGTGCAGACCTGAAGCCCGTCACCAGGAGTGCGAGCTGGAAACCTCGGGTAGGAAGGTTCGAGGAAGGGCAAGAACTGCAACTCCATTGTCCGCAGTGCTGCAGGCTGCAGCCCAGTGGGGAAAACAAGCAGGGCTGTGACCACAGCCCTCGCTGTCCACAGCTGAGGGTCAGGTGCAGGGTGCTCCAGTGGGAAGAAATTAACCAAAGCAGAATGCCTTGAAGTTTGTTTGCTGTCCGCATCGTCACAAATGTTCGTTATTATCTATGATTTGTTTGCGTTTTTTACGTTCACCTTTGCCATGTTTTGTCATCCCACGGAACACCCTCTACTTCAGTCATGTGTGACGTGCAGATGTGCTCAGACACGCTGCCCGCCACACGCTCTCTCCCACTGTGTGCTTTGCCATCGTCTGCCTTGGTTTGGTTTATTTCAGTTCTGTGGTTTTGTTTCCTTTTAGCACATTGCCTCTGTGCTCAGAAGAGCTCCCTGAGCGGAGAGGGGCAGGGGCTCGGGTAGCCCCCCGCACTGCTTGCCTTTGGTTCATGTCACAGCCTAAATTGTCTGAGTCCAAATCCTCCGCCAGGTGGGTGCCTCCTTCCCCGGCTCAGCTGCCTCGGCTGAGAAACAGTCTTGAAAACACATGCCCGGAAGCTCTGGTTTTGTCCCTTTGGCATCATTAGAGGGTGGCAAAAAGTTTCCTCTTTTCTTCCCCAACCCCAACAGATGATTTCCCTTAGCCTCCTGCCACATGGGGCTGCAGTTTCTCCCCCGTGGCACCGCCGGGACAAGAGGACCAGCACCGAGCTGGTGAGGGCATGTGCCGAAGACAGGCGCAGCTTGGATCCAAGATGCTGGCAGTGGAATAGATTTTTCTTTCTTTTTTTTTTTTTTTGTGATAGATTGGCAGATTTATTAGGGTGAGTTAGAAAGAGAAAGTAGGGAGGGGACTTCAGCTTGAGTTGCCTCCAGAGTATGTACATGTACTTTTTTTGTTGTTGGCAGCACTCGGGATGCAGCTCCAGGCCTGGTGCGTGCTACCCAGGCACAGTACCGCTGAGCTACACACGCAGCCCAAAAAGTGGGAGGCACTCTGAAGGAGTAGTTCGGCCCTGAGGCTGATATGTAAAAGCTTAGAGCCAGGGGTGACTGGCTTACCACTTCCAGAAGTGGGAAGTTTGGGATCCCCGCTGTGCTTGGACCCACCTGCTGGCATTTTGTAATTAACAAGGAAAACAGGTTCAGGTCTTCTGGTAGGTTTTTGTTTATTTTATGGTACTGGGGGTTGAATCGAGAGCCTTGACACTGAGGCAAAATCCCAGCCTTTTTTGTATTTTTATTTTGAGATAGCCTTGCTAAGTTGCTCAGGCTGGGTCAAATTTGTGATCCTCCTGCCTCAGCCTCCCAGAGTGCTGGGATGACAGGTGTGTGCCACCACAAACAGTACCTGGTCTACCTCTCTTTTTCCTCCTCCTCTTCCAAAGCCATCATACTTTAGCGCCTGCACCTGAGCCTGCAGCCCGCAGCCCATGCCGAGTGCTGGTGCCCAGCCTGACCTGGGAGTTTTTGTTGCTGGGCACATTGTGCATCTGGTCTGGAAAGCGAACTTGTGCCTGAGTATTCTGCACACTTTAAATTTGCCCTGAGCTGTTCGAACTGTTTGAAGTCCTCACCCTTGACTTCTTTCTGTTTGCCATGACATTTTCTGCCCTGATTGATTTTTTTTCATCAAATTCCCTGGAGGCAAGTAGCACCTTGGTGGAGCTGTCAAGCCACACAAGAGTCTCAGTGTCACGCAGACCCCAACTCATGTGATGCCAAAGCATACATGTCCCGCAGAGACTGCTCGCGCTCTGCGGTGTTTGCCCACTGTGTGCCGGGAGTTGGCCGTGAACAAGAGGGGAAGCCCCTCCTGCCGGCCTCCCGCCAGTGGGGACATGGTCACTTCACTGCTAGGTGTCAGGGAAGTGGGTTCTGCTCACATCCAGCCACGTGCAGCAGTTTCCAAGCTGGGACCCAGCCGGCCCGCCCCGCCCCTAGGCCAGGATCTCAGAGTCCTTCCAAGTCCATTTCCAGGCTTCCTTGGTTCCTGGCCAGCCCGACAGCCGGTGGCCCCTGCAGACCCTGCTCTGGTTTGTGTTGCAGGGAGAGTTGGGCTGTGGAAGGACATCTTCACCGTCTCCATGAACGAGAAGTTTGACTTAGTGTATAAACAGAAGATGGGGAAGTGTGACCTCACGTTTGACTTTTATTTATAATGATGGAAACAGCGAACTTGCATGCTCAAGGTCCCCAGACGCTCCTAGCTAAACGTCCTGTATGCATTCATTTATTCCTTGCTGGACACACCCTGGAAGCAGCGTGTCAACCACAAGGGAAGGAACCCACGGAGAACCCGGAGGAATGTGCCGGTCCCCACCCACTGCTGCTGTCTTGCCCTTAGTGTGTGAAGTCTCCACGTGTCTGATGCAAACCTTACAAAGATTACAGTCTGCGGCCTACATCCTAAGTACAAAGCCCATGCTGCAGGCAGCTCTGGTGTCTGCCTTGGGCAGCCCCATTTACTTACTGTATTTTCTAGAGCTTTTCACTAGAAATCTAAATAAATGTCAGTAAACCAAATACAAGTTCATTCCAAAGGGGCAGCAAGAGTGAGCCGCCACCCGATGGCAGAAGCTCTCCAACTGCCTGTTTGGGGTTGTGTCACTCAAGGCCCTGCATGGCGCTGTCCCTGGGTTCTGAGGTCCCCATGAGAACAGAAGATGAGGTGGGGTGCAGGGGAATTGGAGCTGGTGTGTTCTGCTCAGTCTTCGTGACCTCCCGGGCACCTTCAGAAGACTTCCGGCTGGGGCGGCTCTGGAGCTCAGCGCGGAGAACACTGTGAAGCTTCTACCTGCAGATGGGGTCACCTGCTGGCCGAAGTATTCAAGAGCAGGGAGTGGAGAGGCTGCCACACAGACCCAGACGCTCAGCACGGGAGTCGAATCCCACAGGCTTTCCTTTTGTCCCCTGAAGCAGCAGCATACTTACACTGGCGAGCAGAGGCTTCATAGCACAGCACATTTCTGAAAATCCTGGGTCTGTCTTTCAGTTTTCTCCCTGTGTGCCCGAGGCTCTCCAAGGAGAATCATTTTGCAAGTTGAGCACCCTCTGTCACCAGGTAGGCAGCAGGCCGCCTCTGTCTCTGTCCACCAATACCTTAGTCTAAGTGGAAGCAGCCATGTCTTTACTGCCCACCACCTGCTTCCTTTTTGGCCCGTGTTTGGCCAGAGAAGGGATGGAGAGCCAGCCTGGTGAGAGGCGCTGGTGGCTGG
Organism: Hystrix cristata; assembly: GCA_004026905.1. NCBI lineage: Eukaryota > Metazoa > Chordata > Mammalia > Rodentia > Hystricidae > Hystrix > Hystrix cristata. The sequence continues at coordinate 57,815 of PVJO010005627.1, read as the reverse complement.
CTCTGTCTCTGATAGGGGCAGGATGCACCCCGGCTGGGGCAGGGCCAGTTGGGGGGGGAGAATCTGTCACTGAAGCAGGTGCAGATGGGAGCCCATGTTTCCATTTGTCCGGAGAGAGGCTGGTATGGGGCCGGGGCATGTGGCACTCATTGGGTGGCCCTCACGGGTGGCAGGCGTGGTGGCAGCACCTTTTCTGTGTGTCTGGGAGGGAGGCTGCTTTCTGTGAAATTTCATTTCTATTTTTCTATTTTTAGTACCGTATGGATAATACTGAGCACTACACCAACACTTCTGTGCTTGCTTGCATCTTTAATAAAGACACCTTCCCTGCCTCTTGAGTGTGTGTGCTAGTGGGTGGAGATGGGCCCTGCACTTAGGGACAATAGGAGTGACCATCATTGATGCCCTGCCCCTGGGGTTGCCTGCAGAAGGGAAACCAGCCTGTGTTGGGTTTTGATGAGGCAGAATTAGTGGCTTCACTCACCTCAAACTTCCCAAAGTTGAACTCCCCCACCCCATGCATTTTTCCTGTTCACGTTTGACCGCGTCTGTGAATGGAAGTAGAAGGAGGGGTGGGGGAGAAAGGGGAGAAAGGGGACGAGCAGAGAGATTTCGTTGGGCCCATGGGTCCCGGTGCCTCCACCTCCCCGGTGTCTGCCTCTGTTCTGGGTTGTGCTCAGCACTGGGGACCCAGGTGTGGCAGAGACCAGCCCGGGCGAGTCCCTGCCACAGATCCTACAGCCACGTGCTGATTCCTCATGGAAGGAAAGCCCAGGACGTCCTTTTCACAGAGAAAGAGCTGCCTGGGGAATCTTTGCTTCATGAGAGCTGCTTTGGTTCTCAGGTGACCCGGAACGAACATAGACCTTGGCTGGTTCATTGAATGTCCGCCCTGTGTCACCTTCAAGCCACATAAAGCCAGATGGGAGTTCAGGAGCCCACTCAGTGGGGCCATCCTTCCGTGGACATGTAAGCGCTGTGCTGAGAGCCGATGGGGCAGTGAGCCAGAGTCCCTGGAGCTCGGGTCCCAGTGGGGAGGGAGACAAGTCAGGTTCCAGGGTGCTGTCAGGGAAAAGGCCTGGGCAGGACTGGGGGCCCTAGAAAAGGTAGTGCTGGAGCAGCCAGCCGGGGTCCGGGCTGCGTGCTGCCGGGTCAGCTGGCAATAGGACTGCAGGCCTCGCATGGCAGGGACTCGGCCAACTCACAGAGGGCCTTCTAGGTCACGAGACTTGGACTTTGTGCTGAGAGGAAGCCATGGAGGGTCCTGCCTGAATGGCTCTTTCTCAGCGCTCCCTGGCTGCTGTGTGGGGTGGGGCTGGCTCAGCCTGCAGCTGGTCTCCAAAGGCCTGCTGTGCCCCGGCCAGGCCCCAGTAAGTGACAGTGTGATTCTCAGCCTTGGGGCCTTGTGTGTGATTCACACCCGAGTCTGAGCTGAGGTCCTAAATCTCTCTCATGCCCCAGAGGAGAGGCGTCAGTGCACACTGTTCACAGAAAGAGGGAAACCCCAGAAGATGCTCAAAAATAAAGACCAACCAGAAAATGTATTTTCTCTTTCTGGTAATTGTCGTCTCTATATACTTGTACACTATGGTGCTGGGCACTGGCTGGGGACAGAAGGGTGACATTGCTGTGAGTAGAGTTGTCCCCGCAGAAGGCAGGGCGCCATCGGAGTCTCGGAGATTTGTCTCGGGTCGTTGCAGCCTCAGAAGGCTTCAGTGGAAGGCTGAAATCACCTTTCCCTGGTGCTCCTGTCTCTGGCTCTCTGCTTTACAATTTGTGGTACATTCAGTTTTTAGAGGGGAGGAAAAGAAATCTCAGACACAATTGGCAACCTGGAGCCCATCTCTGCCCCGAACCACTGGCCCGCCCTCACTGCCCACGTACGCTGATCCCTCTGTCTGGATGCGGGTCCCTGCCAAGCTTAGCTGTCATGGATTTGGGCCTTGAGCACGGGACAGAGTCTGGGGGCTACAAGCTCTGCTTTTGGCCCATGCCGCACCTCCCATCTCTGATCTTGGACACAATAAGTTTGGGGAAACCAGGGCCATGTGTCTTTCACTTTCCTGGGGGTTAAGAGGTGGCACAGAAAGGCCTTAGAGACCACTGGCAGATCCCACCACCCTCCAGATCCAGCTCGCCTGGTCCTGTCAGCTGCGTTCAGCTGTCTGTGACCCCGAGCCCAGAGCAGGCAGTTCGTCCTTTGCCATGATGGCTCGCACTCCACAACCTCGCCCTTCGCTCGGAGCGTCTGCCTCCCCAACTTGGAAGGACTGTGTGCCCTCTTGGTAAGTCTTCTGATGTTTATGTTTTCATGCTAGAGATGGAACCCAGGACCTCTCCAATGCCAAGCATGTTCCCTTTCCCTGGGTGACATCTCCGGCCCGTTTCTAAGTGATGCCTGTCTGTGTCCACCCCTGCGCCGCACTGACTTTAGACACAGTCCCCACTCTGAGCGGATCTGGGGTCCTGCCTTGCCTCCCATTCTGTTCACACCAAGGCTTCAGTTTTAACCTGAGACCTCAGGAGCATTGCCACACGTGGCAGGCTGACTTCCATTGGCTGGTGGCTACCACTGTTCTTTGTCCTCACCACTCTGGGGTCTCTAGAAGGAGGAAAGGCTGGCCTTCCTTAGCCCAGAGAATGGGTGACTGGTATGTCCTCACTTCCATCACAAGATAGGGCCTGGCAACATAGGTCTCTGCAGAGTGGCGTGTGGCGGGACCCAGAGCCTGAATTCTGAACAGGCAAGAATCCCTGCAGTGGGATGTGGCTTCCACATGTTCCCCACACTCACAAAGGAGGAGTTTCCATCCCTGAGTAGACACTAAGCAGAGTCGGTGCCTCATCCATCCCTGTCCCTGTGCTGTTCTTAGTACGGCGCTCCATTCCTATAAGGTAATCAATATATGCTTGTTACCTAACTAAAGGCAAATTAAATGCTAAACAGCACTAATTACAAGCTGCTGCAAGACCCTCGCTCTTAGCAGAGAATTGCTGTGATTGCCAGGGGTTTGCTAGCTGCCCAGGCATATGAGACATGAAATTGTTCTTTTCTTATGGCTGCTTTATTCCAGAGGGAGGGCTGTTCCTGCAAGATTGCAGCAGTTTAGTGTGTGCCAGGCAGGATGCATTACAATTTTAAATACCAGTGTTCTGCGCTGTGGAATCTTGTTCAGGAGCAAGACAAGTGGATTTGATTCCCGTTTCCATGAAAGGAGACAACCAGCAACCATTAAAGGAAATTAAGAGCTCAATGGTGTATTAGTACATCATGGGAGGGGGGCGCATACTAAGCTACTACACAAGCCCAAGTTGCATCTTCCTCAATCCTGGATCCTAAAATAGGCACAAAAGTGGCCCCCTGCTTACAAGTGATAATCAATTATTTTTAGTGACAGTGTTTAAAATGTGCAATTTCATTTCTGCCTGATTGAACAAAAATGAGCAGCTGCATCATCTGTCAAGGTAAATATCCGAGAGAAAGAGAGAGAGACAGAAACAGACAGAGAAAGAGAGAGAGCAAGCATCTATTTTAGTAAGGCAAAAGTAACCACAGTAGCTTTCCCAGGGGAGCTACGTATACCTCATGTATTTTAATTTCTTTTCTCCTAAGTGCAGCTGAGGATGGGACCATCTTTGTTTTATGAGGTGGCCAGAAGGACAGCAGCCAGGTTTCCACTGCTGCATATGCGGGTCACATGCATGTTATTCCTGGACATGGCAGGAAACGGTGTGTGACTTCTCAGGGCTCGATCAGGTCCTTCCGTGCAGAATCCCCACTCATAAGATCATTCGAGGTGACCGATACCAGGCCAGCCATGCCTCAGTGTGCAGAACTGGGATGTGGACCTCTCCGAGTCCTCAGACCTGCTGGCTGGGCCGAGGATTATCACCAGCAGCCCTACACAACCCCAGAGTTTCTTCTTGGTTACCAAGGGGGTGAGCAAACAGTTGGATATCTTAAGTGTGAAAATATTTTCTTCAATTCTTCCTGGTTTATTTTCCAGATCCCCACCCAAGGTCTTGAGCAGCAGCTCTGTGTGACAGTAGAAGTAGTGGAGATGTGAGCCCTTCTTGGTTGGTGAGTCATGCACTCTGTGGTTTATGAGGTGCTGAAGGGCATTGTGGACAGGGTAGCAAGCACACCCCAAAATCCAGGCTCAACCCTGCTGAAAACAGACCCACTGGGCCATCACTGTGCTGGGAAAGCTTTTCCAGAGGAGGCAGCAGCCTCGTACAAAATGTTCCTTGGGGTCACTGTCACATTACAGAACTCTGGTCTTCCTTGAGCAAAGATCACACTTGCTCTAACAGATGTTATAGTTTCATCAAGATAGGCAACTAGTGAGGTGAATTTAGGTTCTTATAAATAATAGATTATCTCTTCTAAGAAGTAAGAAATTTCCAGGAGCAGGGAGAACACTTTGGAATAAAGATGCTCTTTTTTTTTTGCAGGAGATGTTGGGGATTGAACTCAGGGCCTTGTGCTTGCTAGGCAAGCACTCTACTACTTCAGCTAGATCTCCACCCTAAAGATCCTCTTAAAAAAAACCAAAAACTACATGACATACCTCTTGACAGACTGGTCTAGTCAGTCATTTAAATACAATAGCCTCCTTCTTTCTCAGTGTTACATTCTAAGACCTCCCCCATGGGTGCCAGAAAACCAGTATAGGCTCAGGCTCTATAAAAACATGTTTTTCCTCACACATATAGACCTGTGAATAAAGTCTGATTTAAAATCAGCCATAATAAAGAATTTAACAACACTAGCTAATAAGAAGATAGGATGATTATAACAATACACTGTCACACAAGCTACATAAACCTGATCTCCCGCTCTCCACGCATCCTATTGTATTTTACGCCCCTTCTTCTCCTTTGGCCGATGGGAGATGTTGCCATGTCTGTGTGGGGAAGTGGGGTGAGTGGCATGTGGGGTGGAATGGTGCTGAGCTGCTATGGAAGGGACACTTGAGAGACTGCAGCAGTCAATCCGACAGTTGAACCAAGGGCTAAGCAACACATGGGTAGATGGTGTCCACAGTGTGGATTCACTAGACAAACATGATTCGCATCCAGGGCTGGGCAGGGGAGTATTTTTAAACATTCACCGTAATTTTCAGTCACCCTTATGTTACATGGTGAAATATTGAAAGTGTGGGAAGGAGACAAGGGTGTTTCTTCTTCCCAGGTTCAGCACTGTGCTGGAGATCTTAGTGCAGTCAGGCAAAGACGAGAATTTTGGTTGGAGCTGGGGATTTAGCTCAGTGGCAGAGCACTTGCCTAGCAAGTGCAAGGCCCCGAGTACTGTCCCCAGCACTCCCCACCAAAAGAATTAAAGCTATAAGTATAAAACTTGAAAAGGATTTGCACATGACAAGATTGGGCAAGTAGAAAATACAGAAGCTTATGTTATTATAATTAACACAAATGAAATTATCAGTCATGATATAAAGTCAATACACAGAATCAATCATATTCCTAGATAATAGCAACTACATTAGAAAAGGAAATTTGAAAAATTACTTTATGACCTTTGAGAGTGAAAAGAACGGGAGAAAATGTTTATAGCACATAAAATGGATACGGGGTTAATATCCAGAGCAGATAGAGAATGCCTGCAATTCAACAAAAGGGCAAAGACCCTAATTTAAAAATGAGCAAAGGACTTGAATAGATATTTCCACAAAAGATATCCAAACAACCAATAAGCACATGAAAAGATGCTCAGCCACATTAGTTCTTGGGGAAATGAAAACCCAAGCCACAGGGAGGTGCCACTTCACACTGAACAAAAACTCCAAACCAAAACCCTGGAAAATGAGTGTTGATGAGGATGTGGAGAAATCGGGACCCTCATACAGTGCTGGTGGGAGGAAGCAGCTGCCGGGGAGAGCAGTCTATCAGCTCCTCAAAGTGAAGTTTAGAATCTCATGACCCAGCAATTCCACTCCTAGGTCTATGCCCAGAATAATTTAAAAATGGGACTCATGCCAGGTGTGGTGGTGCATGCCTGTAATCCTAGCATTTGGGAGGCTGAAGCAGGAGGATTTTGAGTTCAAGACCAGCCTGGACTACATAGTGAAACCTTGTCAGAAAACTAAAATAAGTTAAAAAATAATAAATAGAATTAAGAAATAAAAGCAGGATTCAGATACTGATATGCCAGTGTTAGTGGAAACAATATTGACTGTAGCCAAACGGTGGAAATGACCGAAGTATCTGTGAACAGCTGAATGGATAAACAGCACATGTATGTTTCCATGTTTTTATTTTCTGTATTTCCTGGTGCTTTGACATCCTGGGCCCTTTCTAAGCCAGCAACAACTGCCCGTCTTACGAGTCCAGTTTTCAGATGAAAATCACCCAATTCAAAGCCCATTAGCCCCTGCTATGTCCTTTATTGGATTCTCACACTCAGGCTACCACCCCTCTTCCCATCTACCCCAGTGCCAGGTACCAGGCCCCTGGAGGTGGCCGTCTTTCATGAGTCACGCTAGCCAAAGCTGAGGCTGTCAACTTTCCTTTCCGGCTGAAACCCCAATAAAAGCTCTTGCCTCCATTTTCTCGCTCCCTCTGTTTCCTGGTCAACCCTACAGCTTCCTTGTATGACCCTGGTGACAGCCCAGACCTCCTGTTCCTAGGTATCCATGAGTATAAACTTCTTCCTTTGAGTCATTTCTGTGTTGGCGTGCCTACCAGGTTGCTTAAACAAATCCCTGGTGTATCTTAGAATCAGCTGTATATACACAATGGAATATTATTCAGCCATTCAAAGGAATGGACCGATACATCCTATAACATGAACGAACCTAAACAACAGCATGCTTAAAGCTAGGCACAAAAGAGAAAATAGTTTCATTCCACTTATATGAAATATCTATAATGGGTAAATTCGTAGGGAAAGAAAGTAGATTAGCAGTTACCAGGGCTGGGAATTGGGGGAGAGAAATTAGAGTTACTGTTTAATGGGTACAGAATTTCTGTTCATTGTAATAAAAAATCTTGGAAATAGTATGATAATTGTACAAACTGTAAATGTAATTTGTGTCACTGATTTGTACACTTAAAATGGTTTAAATGGCTATCTTTATTTTATCACAAAAGAAGTAAATTATTTGTTATTAAAACACAATTTACAACAGAAAACAGATAAACAACCTAGGAGTAGATTTAAGAAAGCCCCAAACTAAATACTATTATTATTATTATTATTATTATTATTGGTGCTGAGGATCAAACTCAGGTCCTTGTGCTTCCAAGGCAGGCACTTTAACCACTGAGCTAAATCCCCAGCCCCCTAAGTATTATTAAGAAAAATTGAAGCCCTAACTAAATGGAGAGGTGCATGATATTGGTGGACTCTAAAAGCAATATTGTAAAGATGTCAGTTTTATCATAAATTCATTGCTGACCCAGTCAGACTCTTGGAATTTTTTGCAAGGGTTTGCAAGACTGATGTTTAAGCTCATCATTGATTTTAAAATACGTAGGAAAATGCAAAGGACCAAGAACACCCGATGCAATATCGAGGAACACAACGGTTGAGGCCCTCAGGGGTGTAGACATCTCAGGAAATGGTAACGAAGGCAGTGTGGTATTGACGCAAGGGTAGTAAATTTGTAAACAGATGCTGTAAAGGAAGTAAGTCGTGTAAAGGAAATCCACAGATTTTTTTTCTCATTTTTTGTTTAGAAATAATTTCAAACTTTCGAAAAGAGTTTCAAGCATAAGAATAAAGAACACTCGTATGCCTGTTATGGTCCGAATTGCGCCCTCTGCCTGACCCCAAGTGTCTCCCTCAGAATGTGACAGAGGACCTTTAAGGAAGTAATTCAGTTAAAAAGAGCTCATGAGGGTTGACTTTGCTCTCATCTGACTGGTGTCATGAGAAGGGCAGATCAGGACACAGACATATAGAAGACACAGTGAAGAGAGGGGACAGTGGAGTATAAGCCAGGAGAGGCCTTGGAAATAAATCAATCATATTGGCGGGGGGGGGGGGGTGGCTACAAGCTAGCTCCTGTGCGTTGTGACCCTGGTGGTCAAGGGAGGAGAATGAGGCTATTAAGAGTGGTCCCAGCAGGGTGTGGTGTGGACACTTGTAATCCCAACACTCTGGGAGGTTGAGGGAGGAGGATCACACGTTTGAACTCAGCCTGCGCGACTTAGTGACCTAGCAACACCCTGTCACAAAATAAAAAATAAGAAGGGGCTGGGGATGTCCCTAAGGAGTTCGTTAGAACCGCAACTCTGCTGGCGCGAAAGCCCACATAATAGAAACCCGCTGCCGTGACGCTAGTTGCTTGAGTCCCTCTCTCTGCTGGACAGGACTTCCGGCGGAAGTTCTTCCACGGCGGAACCCCGGATTTGGCCCCGCCTCTTTCCGGCCCTGCTCTTCGACTTGGCCAATGGCAGCCCCGCTTCTTGTCAGGGGCGGAGACCTGTTCTCCAATCGGCGAGTGAGCTCGTTTCTCGGGGTAACAGCGTCCTGGCGACCCAAATGGGCTGGGCTTCTGAGGCCAGGCGCCTTGGGGGTCCGCGCGCTGGTGTGGGCCGAGTGAGACCGAGACTCTACCCGGGCGCGGGTAAGGTGGCTGTGGTCTCGGCGCAAGCCCCCGCGCGGGTTTGGGGCGGCGGCGCGCGAGCCCGAGGGCCGAGGAGGGGCTGGCCAGACTGTTTGGAGGGTCCCACAGCCCTAAGGCCGCCCAGCGCTGCAGCCCACCCCAGGCACTCAGGAATGGGGATCCGTTTACCCAACACGTTTCTGGAGCACCGGCACGTGGGGCTCTGGGGCTACTGTGAATAGTGCCTTCCTCGTTCCCATGGAACTTAATGATATCTGGGAAAGCGACAATATAAACAACATAGAAAATGATGACATTTCCTCTTCCCAGAATTCTGGTGATGAGCAGATGGGAAATGTATGCCTTAAACGTTCAGTTTATAAAATGTTTCATGCCCCATATTTGTCCGTGCCCCACAGCAATCTCTGGAATATCATTAACTCCATTTTACAGATGAAGATTGCAAGGCTACGGGTGATGGGGGCTTGTCCCATGTTACACAACTGTCAAGCTGCAAAGCCAGAATTCGAAGTCACTTCTGTCCCATAGAAAACTCTCTGCTCCTTTACACCCTTCTGCCTCTCTCAGCAACTTCGTTTGGAAGCACCTGATAAACTGTTCTTCACTGTCAGGCTTACTTAAGATAAATGTCCCAAACATCTCTCCATTCTCTTTTCCTTCTTTGTTGAAAAATTGTGCCTTCCAATGTGTCTTTGGGAAGAGTAATAGTGTTTCTTAAACTGTATATGTGCCCCATAAGGGTTAGACTTACAGAAATGCTGTAAATACATTCTACTTTTACACACCACAGTTCCTTCATCTTTTTTCCCCCCATTACCTTCAGTTCTGCAAATATTTATTTAGATAAATTCTGGGGATTTGAAAGTGAGTCAGTCATGGCTGGGATTATCTATGAATGTGTTTGCCTCCCACCCTGCCTTACCACAAGCTTCTTTGAGGGCAAGTGTTCTACTTTAGTTATCTGCTTTCCCTTTCTGTTCTACATTCATTTTCATGCTTGCTTTTAGATATTTGTCTAGAAATGCTTACTCAAGACTTTACATTTTGATCTCTGATTTTTTTCTGCTTCCCCCTCGCCCCCGTCTCCTTCCAGCTACCCACTTGTTCCTCATGCACAGAGGTCTCTGAGGCAGCATCCATGCTGGGATTCCCACAACGGACCAGCACCTGCATTTGGAACCAGCTCTGTGAAGAAGTTCAGTAGCCTGGTGTTTTCCCAGCCCAGGGATCTGGCGCTAACAAGGCAGTCGCTTTAGTAAAGCTTCTTTACAGGTGTGTATCAAGAGTGAGCATTGAAAGGTAGTAGTTCCTGAGAGTCACGCATAGATTTTCTGGATATCTCCTTGTCAGGACTGAAACATAAGCTGCTTAATGTCAGTGAGACACTAACAAAAGAAGCCAACAATCTCTTTATTTAAATGCCTCAAGTGATCTTTTTGGAAAGTACAGTAAAACCTTGGTTCAAGAGCATATTTTATTCTGGAAAGATGATTGTAATCCAAAGCTCTTGTATATCAAAGTGAATTTCTAACCCTTTAAGAAATAATGGAAACTCAGATGATTCGTTTCACAATCCAAAAATAGTCATATAGGGGCTGGGGATTTAGCTCAGTGATTAGAGTGCCTGCCTAGCAAGCACAAGGCCTGAGTTTAATCCCCAGCACCCCAAAAAATTGTCATATAAAAATGATTACAATACTGTACTATAATACAAAATAATAAAGAACATACAAAATATAAAGAAAAATAGATTAACCTGCACTTACCTTTGAAAAGCTTTGTGCCTGGTGTGAGGGAGACGAGGGGAGGTTGTGTAGGATGAATGTCACTATTGCCAGCAGAATCTCTGCTTTCTATTGGCTCAGTGGAATCATTTTCTTTTCGTGCATCTACAACAAGGAACCTATCGAATGACACTTGGTTTTGTTTCCCTTTGAGGATTTTGCAGAAATGTGACATTGCATTGTCATTAGATTCATCACTGACACTGCTACAGCCTTAATTGGGTGGTACATTTCTACAAAATTTTGCACTGTTTCCCACATTTTACGTATCTCCCTAATCTCGTTTGAAGTGAGGGATGCTGCTGCCTTCTTCTCCTCCATAAGCTCTTGCTGTTGGGAGGTGATCACCCGCAGTCCTGCAGTGCGAGAGAGAGAAGCGTTGACCCAGCTGTGATCATGTGGCATTTAGTGTCACGTATTACTTGTATTGCAAGACATCGCTTGTGAATCAAATTAAAATTTATTAGAAATGTTATCTTGTGGAACACTCACAGAACAAATTACTTGCATTCCAAAGTTTTACTGTATGTTTATCTAAAAATACCCCACATCTTGGCTTGCACAATTGTTTAGATTGGGTTTAAGCATTAGTACTGTATTTAAATATTAATTCACTTTCAATACAATATTCTCCAGGATGCCCTCACCATTTGGAAGAGCAGTATAAAGGGAAGGATTGAGTTTGAGAAAACTCTGTGAATACAGATCATGAGAATATGATCTACTTCCAGTATGAAAGACCTTCATTTCCCACTTCTTTCTCTTGATTTTGACCTCTCACAGCTGTTTTAATTTGTTTTAGGTGCCACTTGTCATTTATTTTTTCTCCCTGTACTTGTCTTGTTTTACTGCTTCTATTACTATGATTGCTACTACTAGCTCATACTTACTATGTTGTTGGTCCAATTTGGAGTCTTACATCCCTGTTTTTATTTAGTCTTCATTTATGAAAAAGTAAAGTTACTGTTCGCTTTTTTTTTTTTCTGAGAATGAATCCAGGGCCTTCACACTGAGCTATAGTCCCTACCCTTTTAAAAATTTTTTAATTTTGAATCAGGGTCTTGCAAAGCTGCTAAATTGCCCAAACTGGGCTCAAACTCCCAGGGTGCTGGGATTACAGGCATGCTCCTCCGTGCCTGGCTACTAGTCCCACTTTTCAGGGACACAGGACTTTACAAAACTGATCGATGACAGAGTACGGCTTCTACTCCAGGACTCCTGGCAATGGAACCTGTGTTCCTGACTTGTTTTCTGCTACTCTCTGATGTTTGTATCCTCTGTCAATCCCACCTAGGCTTTGGGAAAACTTGCAAGAAACCTACAATATGATAAAATAGAAATGTAAATCAGGACCATGGAAAACACAGGTAGAACAGGAACAACCTCATGGGGTCCCCGGAGGCTGGGACGGGCTCAGTACGGTGGTGGGGTGACAGTCTGGGCTTCCTGTCCTCACTATTCCAGGACACAGTATGGGCAATTGCATTTGAAATTAGAAGTTTCTGAATAAGAACAGTTTCCAGTGACACTTCTTGGAAGTTTTTACCCCCGGGGCGTTGTGAATGGTGTTCTCCTGTCCCCTGGGTTGGTTTCAGCTTTTTCTTTGCTCATTTACTGAGCAGTGATTCATGTGAATGCTGTTGAACAGTGAAGGTCAAGTGAGGTGGTGAACAGCTGAAATCCCAGCTACTAGAGGAGCTGAGACAGGAGGATGGCAAGTATGAGGCCAGCCTGGGCAATTTAGCAAGACCATATCTCAAGATAAAATAAAATGTAGCTCAGTGGTAGAGCGCTCCTACAAGGCTCTGGGCTCCATCCCCAGCACCAGGAAAAGAAACATTTAAAGAATAACACACCCTAACTTCATGACAGGTACATTTGAGCATGAGCTGTGGCCCTTGCCCAGCCCTGATAGCGATGACCTTGACCATTTCTGAGCTACCTGCTCTGTGAGGAGCTCTCATAGAATCATTTCGTACACAATTTGCATTTAGTCTCAGTGTCTGCAGATTTCCAAAAAAACAGGCATATGGACTTCGACCTTAGATTCCAGGTGGGGAGACCTGCTCTAAAGAGAGATTTTATTCTATTTTGCAAATGAGGAAACTGGGTCAGGAGGATGTTAATTCACTTGCAGGTTTGCACAGGAGATAGTAGGGCCAATCTGGCCCCATGCTACTTGACTCCAAAGCCTGTGTTTTTTTCCACTGCCCAAAAGCAGAGATGGGCAGTAGAGGGCTAAGGTGTGCATGGAAGCACATGGAAGTCTTTAGAGGGGACTTTACAGCATGTGTGTCCCCAAATGGAACAGAACAAAATGCATTTGATAGCAGAACAGACGAGGAGGAGACTTTTCCCAATTATTTGGATTTAACTGCCAGAATCTTTTGTGTTGCTTACAATTTTTGTCCAATTCAGTCAAGTGATAATCCCCCTCCCCACCCCCTGATAACCAGTTCCAACAATTTTTGCTTTCAGTGCCATTTCTGTTTGGCTGCACACATTTTTATTCTCATGTTGAATTATGTTTTCTCTGGATGCCAAGGCAGATGGATGGCACTTTTGTTATGATTCTGATATAAATAGCATCTGTTAAAAACTGGACATCAATATTTCCCTGGCAAATAAACAAATATATCAGGGGAATAGCTTCTGGTTGTGTTTTTGCCTGTGGTAAAGAAGCAGATCTGAAAGTCTGTGATTTTGCTTATTTAGTGGAAGGGTATCGGTTCAATGATCATTGCTAATTTCTGCCTCACCAAGTTTAGAAGTAATCACATTTGTTAGTGTCTGAGAATTTGCTTTACTTCCAAACCTAAACTGTGGATCTTACACAGTTAGGGATGAGTGGCATGTCGACTCTGTCGCAGTGTCTCGGTTGCAGGCAGAACACTGTTTAGCTTTCAGAATCAAGGGTAAATCTGGCTCGGGCTTCTTGCCCCTGCAGAATGAGGCGTTGATAACTGTGGCTCACCCAGAGCAAAGTTTAGGGCTGGGCTGCAGCTCAGTGGTGCAGCACTTGCCCAGCATGCATGAGGTCTGGGGTTCCATCTCCAGCTCTGCAAAGGAAAACAAAAAAGAGCAAAAATTAATGGAGTGCTTGCTGTGTGCCCGTAAAATCACAGGGGCTGGAAAAAGTGAGTGGAGCCCCACCACTGGAAGGGCTTGGGAACTAGCAGGGGCCAAGAGAAAATTCTGGAAGCAGAGAATCAAAGTGAGAGGGCAGGGCCAGAGGATGGATGAGGAAGTATGGGTGCTTCCACTTCATGCTGTATTTCCTCCCCTCCCCCAACCCCCAAGTCTCAGCAAAGTGATGGGGTTACAGGCGGCTTTGATCTTTTTATTCTTTTCTTTCTTAAGTAAAACAGTGAGCCAACAAACTAATAGGACCATGTTCTCAGTGACAGAAAGATTAATTGTTTAAGAGGTTCAGGAAGGTCGTCCAAGGAAGGGACTGTGCCTCATTCTTAAAAGATGAATCATCCTGTGCCAGGTGGACCAGGGTGGGGGATATTCTAGCAGAAGCAGAAACTAGGGTAAAGGTCAGGACCTCCATGGCTCTCCCCTGCACGGAGTAAAAACGGAGCCTGTGGTGAGAGTAATGGGGTGTGCCCAAGTCCTCTCTGGCCAGATTGTTGCCGATGTGAACAATCCACTCCACAACTGAGTGTTTGAATTTCAGTTTCTATGTCCAGGAGTACTGTGTTAAAAAAAAACTTTTTTGGGGGAAACATTTTAGATTCACATAAAAGTTGCAAAATTAGCCCAGAGAGTTCCCATGTGCTCCCATCTTCCCCCAGCAATACCATCTCACAGAATAACCAGAACATGATGATCAAAACAGGGAACTCAGCCTGGCATGGTGGCACATGCTTATAACTCCAGCACTCGGGAGGCTGAGGCAGGAGGACCACCGTGAGTTTGAGCCCAGCCTGGGTTAGTGAGTTCAAGGCAACCTGAACTACACAGCGAGTCCCTGCTTTAAATAATAAAACTGGGAAGTTAACACTGGCATACTATCAATTTAACTAAAGCCAATAAGCTGACGTTGATTAAAATAAAAACTTTTATTTACATTTTACCAGTTTCTGTACACACGCCTCTTTCTCCCTGCTGTGTAGTCCTGTGGCGTTTTTGAACACGTGCGTGTTTGGCATTGTGCATTTGTAAGCAAGGGAATAACACGGCTCCGTCTGTGCTTTAGAAGGAAAGCTAAGTCCTGGCCACAGAGGCGGGTGGGGCAGAGGGAGAGAGGAGACTGCAAATAAATTGCAGGCTAATTCTGTGGTCCAGACAAGTGGAGATGGAGGCATATTGGGTGGCTTTGGGCTCCGAGAGCAGGGAACAGATCCCGTGCTTGCTGGCTCATCAGAAAGAGCAGAGTTGCCATTCTGCAGGAGCAGAAGGCATTTCCTTCCTGCTGCTGTTTTGAACTCCGAACTCCTCACTGGCCGAGGGCCTGGGATGGTGTGATGATGTGCATTCACTCAGCTCCGACTTACTGAATTTAAGTGCTGTGAGGGACGATAGAGGTCGCTGTGACAGTGCGTCAGGGAGGCCATGTGGCTGTGACCAGGACTCCTGGAAGAAGTAACATGGGCACTGAGATCCAGGCAGGAGTACTCAGAGCTGTGTCCCTGGGAATGTGTTGACCCTACAGTTTCCTGGGCCCCACCCCACCCGAGCTCAGAACCAGGACCTAGAGCTGGCTCGGCGCTGTGCATCTCACAAGGCCACCGGGTCCTCCTCAGGACACTCAACTCTGAGCGCCGCCGATCTTGAAAATGAGGGCGGCAGAGAGGTTGAAAGGGTCCAGGAAGAGGTGACTGCATAGAAAAAGAAGCATCTGCGTGGGGAGGAGTGTGTCCGAGCGCCTGTCAAAGGCCAGTGCGGGGAGACTCAGGGACCTGGAGCAGGAGGCAGGTGGGGAAATATGGGCAGACGCTGCACCCACAGAGCAGGGCCTGAGGGGATCTGCATTTTAAAAAAAGATGGCTGTTGTGAGGAATAAACAGGTGTGACAGTGGTGTGTGCGTGCGTGTGCGTGTGAAGGGTGGAGCGTGGGACAGAGCGCACGCTCACGTGGTGCTCACACACACGCCTGCCCGGAAACCTCGGGAACCCCACAATTAGTGACGCATGCGCAGGACGCGCCTCTCCGCAGCCCTCCGGGAGCGCGCCGGCCCGTCCAGGCTGCGTCGGCCGGCCGTGCTAACCGCGCGCTCTCTTACTTTGCAGAACTCTCAAATTCCGAAACAGTCTATCGTGAAGAAAAATGAAACGAAGTAGCGCCAAAGGCAACAGCACCAAATCGGGCAGCACTCGCGCCAGGTGAGACGCGTCGTCCCGAGTCCGGCGTGGCGCCGACGGCGACGGCGTGTGGCGAGGCCGCCTCGCCGCGCACGGCCGCAGGGCCCGAGGGAAGGTCGGCGGCCGCCCGGCCCGGCCCGCCCCCGCGGCCCGCCGGCTCGCCCAGATCGCTCCCGTCTGCGGCAGGCGGCCTTCGGGCCGAGCGCCCCGGGCCCTCGGGTACCCGCCGCCGCCGCGCCCCGCTTCCGCCTGCAGGTGGCAGCAGCCTCCAGACCTTCCGCCCGCGCGGCGCGGGCCTGCCAACTTCCCGGGCCGTCGGGGCCCGCCTGCGCCCGGCCGCCACGCGGAGGTCCAGGCGGCTCGGAAAGGGGATTCCTGCGCCCACGGCGGAGAAGGCACCTTACGGGCAGAATGACGCAGGCTTTTCCCGCAGGGCCCGTTTGTGGGGCCGCGAGGCGTGCGTGCCCATGTGGGTCAGCACAGAAGCACGTTACCGCATTCCTTTCACGGCAGCAGTCCTTTTGTTTTCTCTTTCTTTTCTGAGGATCGACGGTTTGTCAGGCACAGTCAGTCGGGCACGGCGCCTGCTTGGCTGACATTCGGGCCTAACGGGGAAGAGGGACACGGAAGTGTGCCTTGGGCAGCAGCGTGAAGAGGTGCCTTCCCGACACCAGGCCCTAGTTGCCAGCAGAGCAGAGAGGGGGAGGCCACGGGGCTGTGGAAACTTCTCCCCGATGGTGGGGAAGAGGGACGGGCTTACAGCACAGGCGCCGAGGACGCGCGCGCGCGCGCGCGCGCGCGTGTGTGTGTGTGTGTGTGTGTGTGTGTGTGTGTGGTGTTTGCAGTGAGCATGGTGAGTATGTGGTACGTGTTTGGGGTGTGTGTGGTGAGTATACGGGGGGGGATGTGTTTATGGTAGTCTGTGGTGTGCGGTGTGTGGCGAGTGTGTGTGGTATTTGTGGTGAGCACGTGGGGTGTGGCAAATAGATGGCAATGTGTGTGGTGAGCGTGTGGTATTTGTGGTGAGGATGTGGGGTGTGGTGAGTAGATGGCAATATGTATGGTGTGTGGTGATTGGTATTTGTGGGACGTATGGAGGATGTGGTGAACATGATTTGTGTGTGTGTGTGTGTGTGTGTGTGTGTAGGAGTGTGCCCTCTGGGCAGCAGGCTGTGGAATCCTATGGTCAGCACTTTGGCTCCAGGTACATGCTGACTGCTCTGGGACTCACTTGTGTGGACGTGTTCGTGGAGGTTACAGTCAGGTTTATATTCCCCAAATAGAAGTGGAGCGACAGGTCACGGAGAATGTGGAGGAGGGGTGCAGGCCCCCCTACTCCAGGGAGGTAGCCCTGTCCCCCAGAGGCTGAGACCTGCCAGTGACAGCCAGCAGCACCATGGGGGCCATGGGAGCCTGAGAAGGGGGGTGGGAGCCAGGTCACATAGCCAGCTGTGACGTCTTACTGAGGAACTTTTGAGACAAAAAGAACCAATGTCTCCATCATCCAGTGGAGCTATTTTTGCCATATCTTCTGCATATGATATGTCCATATGCGACAGCACATTTTTATATCATAATAGTTATACATCCCCACCTCTCCCTCTCACTGTCCCACTCCCTCCCTCTCTCTCTCTCTCTCTCTCTCTCTCTCTCTCTGTGTCTCTCTGTCTGTCTTTCACTCTTGAGGGCCCGAGCTACTTCCCTAGCCCATTTTGATGTTATGTTTTTGTATCTTGAGACAGGTTTTCACTAAGTCGTTAGGTTGCCCAGGCTGGGGTCAGAGTTGCAGTCCTCCTGTCTCAACCCCTGAAGAGTGCTGGGATTATAGGCATGTGCCACCGCACCCAGCTCTCTTTCCTTTTTACCTTGTCCTACATGAGTTATGTTTCTGCATGTGCTTGTAGTTGCTGTTTGTAATCCACTGAAATGTGTTCACTTTGAGAGGTGAGCTGTACTTGAGTTTGGTTGAGTTTCCAGTTTGGGGTGTCCCTTGTGGCATGTGGACAGGCTGGGAAGCTGTGTGGAGAGAAGCTGTCTGTGAGCTGAGGTTTGGGAGGAAGTGGGAGGCTGTGCAGGGATGGGCACCCAGGGGAGGGGGCAGTGGTGACAGCTGGGCCCAAGGGGCTGCCAGCCTGAGGCAGGTCAGTCTCACCACAGTGTTTCTGCTAAACTGAATTTGGGTGACTACTTGAATTGTCTCCTGCAACACCCTATCATTTGGAACCTACTTGCAAATCAACTTGCAGTCTCCTAATTCTTACATTTAGCCCTGTGGACCAGAGGCTGCTGTGTGTCTGAGATATAAGGCTGGGTACGAGGCCAATCAGGGCTTCGGTGTTGCCCACATGAACCCTGGAATCCTAATAATCTCTCTTTTTTGTTGGGAGAGGGTACTGGGGATCGAACTCAGGGCCTTGTGCCTCCCAGGCAGGTGCTCTGCCACTTGAGCTAAATCCCCAACCCCTGGAATCCTAATAATTTATGAAGACAACTTGCTGCTCATTTCCTGCCTGTGCTTTTGAGTAGGCTGCAGAGTTATCAGACTGTTTGGCAAACTCCAGCTTAAGGTTCTTGTGGATTGATACCTAGATTTTCTTGTTTCCCTATCAAATATATACAGTCTATTTATGTAAGAATGCACACAGATCACTCTCATGCATGTGTATGAAAGAGTGTGTGTACAAGAGTGTATGTACACACACACACACGCGCGCGCGTGCCCCCTGGCACAACTGGGCAAAAAGCCTAGGATTAAATTCAGGGGAGTTTGAGTCTTGGCCTTCCTGTTACTTAGCTTGCATTTTCTTTTCTGGAGTTTAATTTCCCCACCTCTAAAAATAAGGATAAGAATCTGTAGCTCTCAAGGTAGTCGGGGTGATGGTTAAAGGAAGCAACACCCAGTGGTTGGCAAAGTAGCTGCTTGGTTATTGCTGGCTGAATCTAGTAGAATCGCCTGTCTGTAGCATTTGCTGGCTTTTCACTTCAGATTTGTTTTCAGACTTGGAAAATTTTATTCTTTTTTTAAAATTTTTGTTAGTCCATGTTCACAGTACAGAATGATTAGATGAACTGTGGGGAGTTGGTACATGTCTGTAACGCATCTTAATGCTTTTCATGTTCCTTTCCCCTCCCCACTCCCTCTGTCTTATGGTCCCTTTCCTTTTTGCAAGAGGTCTATCTCCCTGTTTCCTGTTATCTTTTATTTTTCTCTTTAATTTTCTTATATGTTAGGTTTCTCATATAAGAGAAACCATATGATATTTAAGCTTCTGTGTCTGATTTACTTCACTTAACATTATGGTCTCAAGGTACATCCATTTTCCTACAATTGACTTGTTTATCCTTCTTTATGATACAGTATTACTCCATTGTGTGTAACTACCACATTTTTCTCTATCCATTCATTGGTTGATGTGCATATAGACTGCTTCCAAGATTTAGCTATTTAAGAATTGTGCTGCTCTAAACATGGGTACATATGTATCACTGTAGTATGATGTCTTTAACTCTTTCAGGAAAATACCTAGACATGGAATAGCTGGGTCAAATGGGATGTTGTTTTTAGTTTTTTGAGGAATCTCCACATTGATTTCCACGGTGGTAGTATTAGTTTACATTCACAGCAACAATGTCAAAGGGTTCCTCCCTACCCTGCCTTACCAGTATTTGTTTTTATTTGGTTTCTTGATGATTGGCCTTTCTTTCTGGAGTAAGATGGAATCTTGGTGTTGTTTTAATTTGCTTTTCTCTAAGGGCCATAGATGCTGAACATTTTTTTCATGTATTTATTGGCCATTTGTTCTTAAGTGTCTGTTCATTTCAGTTGCCCAATTTTTTAATTGGGTCTTTTATTTTGGGGAGTCCAGTTTTTGAGTTCTTTATATATTCTAGATATGAGTCCTCTGTCTGAGGAGTAGCTGGCAAATTTTTCCCCATTTTGTAGGTTGTGTCTTTACTGTTGGTTGTTTCCTTTGCTGTGCAGACACTTTTTAATTTGATATTATCTCATTCGTTGATTATTGATGTTAGCTCTTATGCAGCTGGGGTTCTGTTTAGAAAGTCCTTGCCTACACTTTTGGCTTCAAGCGTTTTACCTCTTTTATCTTTCAGTAGATTAAGTGTTTCTGTTTTAATATTTAGATCCTTGATCCATTTTGATTTTAGTACATGGTGAGAGTATTTCATTTTGATGAAAAGCAAGAACTTTATACTTGTACAGAAGAACACATAGACTCGTATTTGACAACCAACTTGAGGCACCTTAAAGGAAAAGAGTGGTCTCCGGATGGTCAAAATCCAGCCAGCTGTGGCCACCCCAGAGGCAGGCTGGGCCTCAGCATGTGCATTCCAGGCATGCGGGGGAGGCCTCCAGGCTGGCTCAGGCACTGCGCTGTGAGAACTGCTGGGTTTTTGGGTTTTTTTGAGACAGGGTCTTGCTAGGGAGTCCAGGCTGGCCGTGAACTCGCTGTGTCGCCCAACCTGAACATGAACTCACAGCAATCCTCCTGCCTCAGCCTCCCGCATGTTGGGATCTCAGGCATGTGCCACCACACTTGGGTGAACTGCTGTTTTAAAGCTATATGCCTGCTTTAACAGCCTCTTTAAAATTAATTTTTAAAAAATGGATAGTAATTGCCTTCATGAACAACGATGTTAATAATAGTAAAACTGCTGTTCTGCTTGAGGAACCTGTGAGCGGGCAAGCGCCTCCTGCAGGTGTTGGTGGACAGTGTCTCTGCTGCGGAGGACGTTTTGTCCGGCGACCGTGTGAGTCGGGTAACACCGACACCTGGAAGACCAGGTGTCCCCCAGAGCAAGACTGAATTCCTGGTTTTTTAAAACTTAAAGATACAATTTTCGTTTTAGGAGACATGTAGTAATTGGGTTGTGGGGTGCAGCATGACGCTGTAGCACGTGTGATCAGATCAGGGTGATCGGCATGCCCGTCGCCTCCAACATTTACCACACCTGTGTCAGAAAGGTCACGATCTGCTCTACTTGCCATGTTGAAACACACAGTTAACTGTCAGCCGTCACTGTCCTCCTGTGCTGGAAACCAGTGGACATTTCTCCTATCCTGTTTGTTGTACCCAGTACCTGTTAGCCATCCATTCTCTACCGCCTCTTCCCAGCCTCCGCTAACCACTCTTCCATCTTCTTCTACAAAAGCAACCTTTTTTTTGTACTGGGAATTGACCCCAGGAGCTTTCCACTGAGCTACATCCCCAGCCCTTTTTTTATTATTCATTTTGAGGCACAGCCTTGCTAAGTTGCAAAGAGCCCAGGCTGGGTTTGAACTTGCAATCTTCCTTTCTCAGCTGCCCAGAGGTCGACCTTTTTTTTTTTTTGGCTGGGGATAAAACTCAGGTCCTAGTGCTTGCAAAGCAAGCATTCTAGCCACTGAGCTAAATCCCCAGCCCCAAGATCAACTTTTTAGCTTCCAGGAAACCCTGAATTCCTAAACCTCCCTTCAGTGTAGTGAAAGGCTGGGGTACCTTCTTCCTACACTTTTCAAACATCCTGCCATGTTCCTTCAAACCCTGAGTCGGAGGGTGAACTGCTAGTGGTTGGGGTAGGGGGTGTCCTGCTTCTCTGTGCTCCTGGACCCCAGCTGTGGCCTGGAGCAAGCACCACAGAGAGAATGCTTAGACCAGGATGTCCGAGCGAACACCAAATGGTTTCCAGGGTGGCTCTGGAATCACCATATTGTGACAGAGCTCACTGCCTCTTCCCATCCTGCAGTTGGTAGAAACCAGAACTGAAAGAGACGCAACAGGAAGAGGACGGCTCCCTGCAGCCTGCTCGCTGGCATTAGGAGGAATTACTTTCAGATGATTATTATTTTTTTTCATGCTGTCTTCAACTAAGTGTTTCTTGAATTGAATCACTTCGTATTCAAGTAATAAAAAGCGCAACGGGCAGCCCATTCCAGGGTGATTATCTCACTCCTCAGGTGGTGTAATAAGGCACGGGGCCAGCGCCCAGGCAGGCCTTATTGTTATTAGGAAGGGGATTTATGGGCAAAATAAAGAACACGGTTCCACGTCGCAGCAGTAACCACAGCAAGGCTGCCGTTACAACAACACCCGCGCCCCCTTGAAAAGTAGAGTGCAGTGGGGGACCACGGTTCCTCCTCTTTGTCACCAGCCGCCCAGCACTGGGTGGTCAGTGACTTCCTGCCACCTTCTAGGACCTTATTAATTTTGCAAGGAGAACCAGGAAAGCTCTGGTGATAACCATGGGGACTGACTGTCTGGGAAGAGTCCTTCTCCTGGACCCAGAAAAGAAGGGCTCAGGCCCCAGCGTGTGTGTACCCCACACCCCTGCAAGGGAAGAGCAGTCACTGGGCAGGGGAGGGTCAGGGATACATTTTCATAAATCTTAAGTGCAATTTGGAGCCAGGCGTGGTGGCACATGCCTATAATCCTAGCGCTCAGGAGGCTGAGGCAGGAAGATTGCTGTGAGTTGGTGGCCAGCCTGGGCTACATTGTGAGACCCTACCCCCAAACCTCTTTATTTTCCTGTTTCCATCTATGAAAAAATAAAGCAAAATTTTACAACAAGAGACCCAGCACCCCCCAAAAATAATAATAGAGTAACAGTAGTTAATATACTGTGTATCATTGTCTTCAAGGTAATTACTCAGAGTACAAGACATTGACAAAGATTCTTACAAAGAAGAAACAAACAGATATTAGCACAAAACATTCTTTTCAACGATCTAGGAGAAACTAGTATTATAAATGATATTCTCTCATTTTTGAGGATTTTTGGATCTGCTAAAAACAAGGAGTCCAAAATCACAATTTTATGTGCGCATTAAGAGTATCCTTTGAAGCCTTGGCCAACAGATTACATCTGGCATCACTTTTGTCCTGTGCAGCTGACCTCCAGAAGAGGCATGGATGGGAGGTTGGCCACACGTGTTATGTGCACTTTAAGGTAAAGTAATCTGCTGTCTTTTATATTGTAGGAATTTGATGAACAAAGTGGTGAATATACCAGAATGGCACACTTTGTATCTTCACCCTCGAAAATTTAAGTGTTCAAGACCCCGTTTTTCACCATGTAGAGTATATTCAAAGAATGGTTTCCAAAATACATTCAGACCTTCATCTTCATGTGAGTATTCACTAGCAAATAAAAGCTTCAACAGTAGATGTCATTTTTCAACGTTTAATACATATCAGGGTCTGTCCAAAGGCTTTGTGTGATGTTTAATTCTCACAGTAATTCCTTGAATTAGGTTCTATTATAATTCACATATTCTATATGGAGACACTGAAATACATATCGATTAAGCCATTTGCCTAAAAATACAGGGTTCTAAAATGGATGGGCCAAAAAAGGAAAAAGGGGCTGGGGATTTAGCTCAGTGATTAGAGCTCTTGCCTTGCAACCACAAGGTCCTGAGTTCGATCCCCAGCACAAATAAATAAGTAAGTAAGTAAGTAAGTAAATAAATAAATAAATAAATAAAAATTTTTGAAAAATGGATGGAGTCAGCAATCAAAAAATGAGCAATTGAAATGAAGAAACACTTCTCAGAAGAAGTACAAATGGCCAATAAATACATGAAAAAAAGTTCAACATCATTGGCCATTAGAGAAATGCAAATTAAAACCATACTGAGATACCATCTTACTCCAGAAAGAATGGCTGTCATCAAGAAATCGAATAATAACAAATGCTGGCAAGGATGTCGGGGAAAAGGGACTCTTCTTCATTGTTGGTGGGAATGTAAACTAGTATAACCACTATGGAAATCAGTGTGGAGATTCCTCAAAAATTAAAAATAGAAATTCCATTTGACCCAGCTATGCTCTGTGTAGGTGTCTTCCCCCAAAAGTCAAAGACATCATATTACAGGGATACATGTATACCTGTATTTATACCAGCACAATTTATAATAGCTGCTGGAAACATCCGTGTGTGGGGTTTTGTGTGATAAACCCCACAGAGCATAACTGCTGGATGTTGCGGTAAGAGTATGTTTGGTTTTGCTAGCATCTGCCACACTCTCTGCCTAAGTGTCGGCACCATGCATACTGCATTTCCACGGTGTGGGTTCCAGGTTCCTATTGCTCCACATCCTCGCCAGCACTTGATGTGGTCAGCATTTTGAATTTTGGCCATTCTAATGGGTGTGTAGTGGTATCTTGCTTGTCTAGTTTGCATTTCGCTCTTGACAGCTGGTGTAGAGCATTGGTTTATATGGTTATTTGTCATCTGTATCTCTTTGATGATCTGTTAGGTCTTTTGCCCATTGTTGAGGGTTTTTTTGCATATTTAAAATAATATTCTTTCTCAGATAATGTTTTGCAAATATTTGTGCCCAGTATATGATTATCTTTTCATTCTCTTGACATGGTTTTGCAAAGCAGAAATTTTTAATTTTAATTTTAATGAAATCAATTCATTCCTTTATGGATTGCACCTAAAAGTCATGACCGGGTTGAGGATTTAGCTGAAGTGGTAGATTGCTTGCCTAGTAAGCCCAAGGCCCTCACTTCAATCCCCAGCAACCAAAAAAAACAAAAAACAAAACAAAACCAAGTCATGGCCAAAGGTAATCTAGAGCTTCTAGTTTTATAGTTAATTTATCTTTAGTTCCATGACCCATTCTGAGTTAATTTGTTAAAGCCATGAGGTCTGTGTGGGGACTCCTTCTATGTGTGGCTGTCAAGTGTGCCTGCACTATTTGCTGAAAAAACTATCTTTTCTTCACTGTGTTAATGCTCATTTATTTTTATTGCTGAATAATATTCTATCATATACCTTGCCAGTTTGTTTATCTATTTACTAATTAAAGAACATTTTGGTTGTTTCCATGTTTTGGTAATTATAAATAAAGCTGCTATAAATATCTGCATACTGGGTTTTGTATGAACATAAATACTAAACTTATTTGGATTTCTCACTCAGTTTTAAAAGCAATAAAATTTGACATTATTATTTCCCCAGACACTGTCTTTTAGTTTCATTCCTTCTTTCCATAATGTAGTCATTCATCTCTTCACAAGCATGGTTGAGCTGTAGTTCACAAGCACTGGGGTAGGGTGTGGCAACGGAGAAGTAGAGTAAAGAAGTCCCGGCCGGTGGGAGCTCACAGTCGGAGAGGAAGGTTCATGAGACAGATGCCAGACAGAAGCCGTAGACACCCCGAGGACTTGGGCAGACTCAAAGGGGACATTGTGAAAGGAGAGACTGGCTTTTGCTTTTCAAGGGGGGAAGGATCCTAGTCAGAAGTCACACTGGACATTTGGGTGTATTCACAGTTGGTGAGACCTTAGTCTCATGGTCATATTATTCACTATGGAGCCTGGAAAATGACTTTATCTCTGATGGCCTTGTGTCTCCCCAAAACACAGGTCTATTTCTAAGGGAAAAAAAGAATGGATGGCAGGGGTTAACTGAACAGTGTCTGACACAGAGGTATACAACAGACTATTGATCCATTCCAGTTCAGCAGCTGCATGTCTACAATATAACTTGGATATATCTTAATTTATTTAACCAACCTTCTGATACTACAAAGAAGACAAGAGTGAAATGGGATTACTGGATCAGAGTCATCCATGTTCTTAGGGCTCTCACTGAATGTTCCCAATTACCCTCCAGAAAGCTGTGTGCACACATTTCCCCAGATAGCACTTCATAGGTAGATGTTCATTGTTTCCAAGTATCCAACCTGGAGTATTATATTTTGAGATCTTGTCCATTTAATGTACAAAAATAACATTCCACTATGATTTTAATTTATATTTCTCCAGTGATAATGTTAACATTTATTTGCAAGTGTATCAGGGTTATGCCTTTTTCATCTGTGAGTTTCCTGTTCATATGCTTTGTTGGTTTACCTACTGTGGGTTGGTGTTATTAGTGATTAATATGAGCTCTCTTGGTACTAAAGATAGTAATACTTTACTTTATGGGCCACAGATATCTTTCTTATCATTTGCCTTTTGTTTCTGTTGATTATTTTTGGTAGTACTGGGGCTCATACCCAGGGCCTTTGCGTTGAGCTGTCCCCCACTGTTTTTTATTTTGAGATGGTCTAAATTGCTGAGTTGCCCAGG
The DNA here is from genome assembly GCA_004026905.1 of Hystrix cristata. Classification (NCBI taxonomy): domain Eukaryota; kingdom Metazoa; phylum Chordata; class Mammalia; order Rodentia; family Hystricidae; genus Hystrix; species Hystrix cristata. The sequence goes on along the minus strand of PVJO010005627.1, from coordinate 32,051 downwards.
CTGAACTCAAACTTGTGATTCACCTGCCTCAGCCTCCCAAAGTGGTGGAATTACAGACATGTACCACTATATCCAGCTTCTGTTGATTTTTTTTAGTGCATTAATGCATTCTTTATCTTTGTATTTCAATTGGAATAATTGTATTGACCTGACTTCACATCTACCAGTGGTTTTCTTCCATCATGTACAGTTTGCTACTAAGTAAAACACACGTGGTCTGAATGGGAGATACTGTGTCTGTGTGTGTTTTTAACGCACATTATTTATGGGTTTTTAAATGAATGGGTTTCATTTTGGCAGATTTGGACATGCATATAACATTCTTTGATCATTTTCACCCACCCATCACTTTCCCCACCCTTCTCTCTTCCCTCCTGCCTGTCTCCTTCCTCTTCTTTAATAACTACTCTTTTTCAAAGTCAGCTCTTCTTTCTGTTGCTTGGAAAAAATACCTGGTATAAATAATTTAAAGGGCAAAACTTTTAACTTGGCTTATGGTTTTAGAGATTTCAGTCTGTGGTTATTTTGGTCCAAAGCAAAAGCATCATGGCGGAAGGGCGTGATGAAGCAGAGCTGCTCAGCCCGTGGCAGCCAGGACAGCGCAAGAAGGCAGAGCTAAGACAAGCCACGGAGGAAGGCACCAGGGACCAGATATTTTCTCTGTTCATCTTTCGCCAGATTCCTAGGCTGATTCCATAGCTTAGGTATTGTAAATTGGGCTGTAATAAACATGGGTATGCAGATACCGCTATAGTATTTGACTTTAATTCTTTTAGTAATGTATCAAATAGCTGTATAGTTGGATCAGACAGCATCTCTATATATAGTTTTTTGGGTAACCTAATACTGATTTACATCATAGCTGTACTAATTTATATTCCCATCCACAGTGCATAAGGGTTCCTTTTCTCCTGAATCCTTACCAGCATTTGTTTTTCCGTACTTTTAGTGATAGGCATTCTGACTGGGATGAAATGGAATCTTAATGTAGTTTTGATTTGGATTTCCCCAATGGTTAAAGAAGTTGAACATTTTTCCTCTACTTATTGACCATTTGTATTTCTTCTCTTGAAAAGTGTCTATGCAGTTCAAGTGCCCATTTATTAAATGGGGTATTTGCTTTTCGCTGTTAAGTTTTTCGAGTTCTTTATATATTTTGGATATTAATCCTCTGCTGGGAGAGTAGCTGGCAAAGAATTTCCCCCATTCTGTAGGCTGTGTCCTCTCTCTGTTAGTTATTTCCTTTGCTGTTCAGAAGCTTTTTAATTTGATGGAGTCACATTTGTTGATTCTTATTATTTCCTGTGCAGCTGGAGTCCTATGCAGGAAGTCTTCACCTGTACCTATGGCTTCTGACAGTTTTAAAGTTTCAGGGCTCAGATGTGTTTTGAAATGATTGCCATACAGAGTGAGTGATAGAGGCCCAATTTCAGTCTTCTATGTACATATACCACTTCTGCCAGCACCGCTTGTTAGAGAGGCTGTGGTTGTCTTTTCTCCAGTGCATGATTTCGGCCTCTTTTTAAAGAATCAGATGGCTGTGCTTACATGAATTGTTTCTATGTATCTGTTTTTATGCTAGTACCATGGTAGGTTTTTCCTTTGTTTGTTTTTGTCTTACTATTGCTGTTTAGTATGCTTTGAAGTCATGTGATATCTCCAGCATTGTTCTTTTTGCTCAGAAATGTTTCGTTTATTTTGGGTCTTTCACTATTTCCATGTGAATTTTTGCATTGTGTTTTCTAGTTCTGTGAAGAATGGATTGGTGTTTGATGGAGATCACATTGAATCTGTAGATTGCTTTTAGTAATATGGCCATTCAGCAATATTAATTCTGCTGATCCATGAATATGGGAGGTCTTTCTATTTTCTAGTGTGTCCTTTGATTTCTTTCTTCAGTGTTCTGTGATTTTCATTGCAGAGGTCCTTCGTCTCTTCGGTTGTTTCCTAGATATTTAGTTTTTTGAAGCTATTGTGAATGGAATTGCTTTTCCGGTTTCTTTCTCAGCAGGTTTGTTATTAGTGTACAGAAAAACTTTTGTTTTTGTACAATGATTTTGTATCCTGCCATTTGGCTGGATTTGTTTAAGAGAGCTAAAAGAGTTTTTAGAGTCTTGTAGGTAAAGGATTATATTGTCTGCAAATAGGGATGGTTTGACTGATTTTCTCCCTATTTGTATCCCTTTTATTTTTTTCTCTTGAAAACTTGGTCTGGCTAAAACTTAAGTACTATCCTGATCAAAAGTGGTGAATGTAGACATCTTTGTCTTGCTCCAGGTTTTAAAGGACATGCTTTTCACCTTTCCCCATTCATTATGATGTTCACTGTGGGTTTGTCATGTATAGCCTTCATTGTATTGAAGTTTGTTTGGGACCTTTATCAGAAAGGATGTTGAATTTTGTTAAAGGCTTTTTCTGCACCTATTGAGATGATCATGTGATTTTTTTTTTTTCTTTTTGGTGCCAGCAATCAAACTTAGGACCTTGCACTTGCAAGGCAAGCACTCTAACCACTGAGCTAAATCCTCAGCCCCTCAGATCATGTGATTTTTATCCTTGGGTCATTACATATTAGTAAAGGGAACAGTTTACCAAGAAGATGTATGATTATAAACATATATACACTGAACATCAGTGCACTCACATTCATAAAATAAACATTACTCAGCATAAAGGGACACGTAGACCATAATACAATTATAGTGGGTGATTTCTGAACCAAATGTCACAAATAGATAGGTCAAACAGACAAAAACCCCACAAAGAATCATGAGAGTTAAACTATATTCTAGATTGAACAGACTTACCAGATATCTAGCATGTTCCATCCATCAACAGAATAGCCATTCTTTTTCAGCAGCTGATGGAACTTTCTCCAAAATAGACCTTATTTTAGTCTATAAAGCAAGTCTTACCAAATCCAAAAAGTTGAAATAATCCCATACATATTATCAGATTACGGTGGAGTAAAAGAAGAAATCAACTCAAATTACAGAAACTTCACAAACAGAGATGGAACAGTATGGTTTTGAATCATCAGCAGGTCATTGAGAAATCCTGGGGAAATTTAAAAATTCTTGGAACCAAATGAAAATGGCAGCACAACATACCAGAGTATGTGGGCTCTGCTGAAGGCAGTTTTAAGGGGAGAGTTTATAGCTGTGAGTGTCTACATTAGAAAATCACAGCACTCCAAATACATAACCCAATGATGCATCTCAAGGTCTTAGAAAAACAAGAACAAACCAAACCCAGATCAAGTATAAAGAAATAATAAGATCAGAGCAGAAACTGATGAAATAGGCTACAAAAACCACCATAGAAAGAACTAATGAGTCAAAAAGCTGATTCTCTGAAAAGATAAACAAGATTGATAAGCCCTGAGCCAAACTAACCAAAAGAAAGAGACAGAAGACCTAAACTAATAAAATTAGAGATAAAAAGGAGACATGACAACAGATGCAGATGAAATCCAGAAGATTATTAAGGATTATTTTGTAAACAAAGAATTGGAAACTCTAGAAGAAATGGATACATTTCTAGACATTAATGGCCTATCAAAAGGATATGAAAAACAACGAGTTCAGTAACAAGCAGTGAGTCTGAAACAGTAATAAAGAAGAAAGGAAAGAAACAGTAATAAAAAGTCTCCCAGCAAAGAAAAGCCCAGGACCAGAGAGATCTACAACTGAATTTTACAAAACCCTTACAGGAAACCTAACACCAGTGCACCTCAAACTATCCCATGAAACAGAAAGCAAAGGAATGCTTTCGAATTCATTGTATGAAGCCAGTGTCACCCCAATACTACAACCAGATAGAGACTCAACAAAAAAGAAAACTATAGACCAACATTCTTGATGAATACAGATGCAAAAATCTTCAATAATGTTCTTGCACAGAAAAGAATCCTACTCTGTGGTCCAGTTGGTTTCGTCCGATTATGGACTGTGAGCTAAAATAAACCTTTCCTTCTTTAACTTTTGGGTATTGGGTATTTTGTCCCAGCAACGAGAAAATGAGTAAGACACCGAGCTAATTTTGCTTAGGCTCTCTACCAGTTGCTATGGCTCCCCTTTCCAGTGTTGTTACCTCCGCTTTTTGATTGGTTGGTTCATTTCTATCATCCCATTCTCAACTCATGAAGCAACATGGAGAGGGCTTCCTGGACCGCCTCTTCCATCTCAAACAGCCCCTCACTGCCTCACCCGTGCTCTTGCCCCACCTTAGCACCTCCATTGCCATCTTTATCGCACACACCACTGCCTGCCATTTCCTGAGGACTTCCTGATGTCTCTGTTCCTTGTTGCTCTTCTCATCTCCTGAGAAGCCATTGTTTCCAGAGCCTCCCATCTGTCCTGCCCCTGGACATACACTTCCCCACGTCTTGCAGGCTGCAGGCCACCGGCTTGCACACCACATCTCCAGCCCCAGCCTCCTCTAATCTCCAAAGGAGGACTTGGCTTTCAAGTGGACGCCCCCACTTAGCTAATCCCAAATGGAAGCCATTGGCTCTGCCACCGACTGTTGCCTCTTCTGTTCCAGGCAGCTTTTGCTGTGGACAGACGACCCCAAACACAGAGGCTTGGAGAGCAGCAGTCATGCATTTTGTTCACAGCTGTGTGGCGGGTTGGGCAGGCCTCAGGGACAGGCATGAGGCAGAGACGCTGGATGTGGCCAAAAGCAGGCTCACTTGATGGCTCACACCTGACGCCAGCTGTTGGCTGGAACCGAGCCCTCCACACGGCCTCTCTGTGTGGCTCTTTGGCTTCCTCAGCGGAAGATGATGACAGAGTGTGAGCATCCTAAGAGGCCCAGGCTCCTCTGATAACCTGGTATTGGAAATGCCACCGTCAGCTCTGGAACTACACATTCCCTGTCCCATAGTGACATCGGCCCATTCTGCCATAGTCACAGACACACCAGATTCAAGGGGACACACACACCTTGCTCTTTTGGAGAAGAGCATTAACATGACATTGTAAGCAAGATACAGGTGCCGGGAAAGCTTGCCACGGCCACTTCGGAAGTAGCATTCTGTGTTTCCCACTCTGCCCTGCCCCAGGGTAGCGTGGCTGCCCACTGCCCAGCTGCTCAAGCCCTGTCCTCTTCCCCTACCTTCCTGGCAGAGCAAATCCCATCTGCCACTCACCCAGGCTCTTTGCCCTGTGACCACCCCATTGGGACAGACCTCGGTTACTGCTGCCTGGCAGCTAGAATCACCCCCATGTCTCTGCACTGCCTAGCTCCTCCCCTCCCTCTTCCTCCTCCCTGTGGAGACTGGGTTATGTCATTCTCTGGACAGAGATTCCACTGTAGTGTCTGCCACCCAGAGCATGAGGCTGGAAGACAGAACTGTGCATACTTCAGCTCCTGTGGACATTTCCGGTCCCACCTCTTGGGTGCCACCTCCTCTGCCAATCCCTACTCCTGCCTGTTCCCAGGCACCTGTTCTCCACACCACTCCAGCCCCGCTCCCAGCTTTTGGGAGCACTACTACAACTGAAGTGTCCCCGTATTATAATGAGAAGCCTTTCCTGAGACCTTGCACGCTGTTGTTCCAAGCCAACCAGCCCCTCTTTTAGGTCTCCAGTGCTCCCGTAGGTGCCTAATCTCATCTTTGTTCCTCAGTAATCTGTCCTGGTTCCCGACCACCTCCCTGGAGGAGGCAGTGGGGGTCAAAAAGCAGCACCCCCGGCCCTCCTCAGGCCTTGGGGTCCTCAAGCCTTGGCTGTCAGGAGAAGCAAGGACCGAGAGCCACCAGTACAGCCATGGCCTGGGTCAGCGTGGTCCCAGGACCTAACCTCACAAGAGCAGAGCAAGCAGTTGATCACCACAGTGTGACATGGGTGCCAGTCTGACCCCCTTATACCACATAATCAGGAGACCCAGCCCAGGGCCTGCTATGCTAGGAAGAGATCCCTCACTATCTTCTGGGCAGGCTCAAGTCGACACTGAGATCCTGTCCTTGAGTCTGATTGTGGTCCAGGGCACCTCAGGTTGACAGCCATCGCTGTCCTTGGGCTGGAAATGTTCAACAGCTTGATGAGAAATTCTCATCCCAAGAGAAACAACGCAAGCCACCCTTCTGCAGCTCCTGCCATGAGTAATATTCACAAAGTTGAGCGATAAAGCTGTGTAACATACATCCCCACCTTCCGGGAAGAAAGGGCACTGAATAAACAATTGTTACCAAGATTTTGTAGTAAATATGAGGGATTTGTCAAGTGACCATGACTCTCAGCCTCCCCTTTCCTGGCTGGTTGTAGAAGATCAGACTGAATAATCACATCTTCACGCTCGCTGTGCTGATTGGTGCCACATTCACTTGTTCCTCCAGTTCTCATCTGGAATGGAGGAGAGAGGGCTTGCAGCCTGTCACCGCCCAGTGATGACACTCAGACCCCTGGGACCTAAAACATTAGCTGGGACCCTGCCTTCCGAGCCCACCAAGCCCCTGCACACTTGCTGAGAGCATTCTAAACATTCCTTTCCAGGTGTAGGTGTTCAATCCTCTCCTAGGAAGGGAGTGATCTAGGTTTAAGAATCATACTTTTTTTCCCTCACAAATTGGGAAGGCCTTAGAAGATAAATATGGTCCTTTAAAGACTGATTTGAATGTTAATTCTCAGCAAAGTTTTCTTCCAATACTCATGTTTTTCTTCTAATGTCCGATATCCTCAATAGGAAAGATTATCTTTGCCTCTTGTTTTTTTTTTCCCCCTTACTAATGTCATTAATGTTATTCTGTACCAAATTTCAAAGGAGAAAAGTGACGGTAGATTTTCCACTACAAACCTTCAAATGATTAGACACAGAAACCTAAATTTAGCAGAAGAAATAAATGCCCCTTGGTTCAGTGCAATGGTTTTTATTTAGTCTCTTAGCTTTATATGTTTTTATTTATTTATTTATTTATTTATTTATTTGGTTCCGGGGATCGAACTCGGGGCCTTGTGCTTGCAAGGCAAGCACTCTAATCACTGAGCTAAATCCCCAGCCCTTAGCTTTATATGTTTTTAACTAATTGCCATATCCCTTTTACAGCTTCAGCTGCTGCAAATCCAATACTGTCCTTCTTAGATGTTAAGCGGATTTTATTTGAAAAAATCAGTGACAAAAAGGATGAATTGAAAAAAGCCTTCCAGCTGCTTGATGCTGGCCAGGACCTGACGGTGACAAAGAGCGAACTGAGGAGAATCATCGCCACCTTCCTGCTCCCGCTCACCAGGGAGCAGTTCCAGGACGTACTGTCCCAGGTAGGAGCCTGACCACTCAGGACCTCTTCTGACTTCTCTCCCCATGTTCCTGGAGGAGCAGATGAAGTAGCGTGCATTTCTCACGATTTCCTTAGTTGAGTTCTGGTGGGTGTGGATGGCCACATCATCTTCGACTTGGTCATATTTTGCATGTAGCAGTGCCTGCCATTTTCTTCTAGTTTTTCTTTTCTTTAAAGCTTTCTTAAATGAATATTTGGTCAGTTTACATTTTGGAATATAGTATTTTGGCAAGTATCCTTGCAGCAAAGGGTATCGAGTATCTCCCCATATGCCTGCCAACACATGGGGAGTCCATATAGATCATACACACGCCACCTTTGAAGAGCTCCTGGCCCAAGGAGGCAGGTGTGGGGTGATGGCAGGGGCTGGGCCAGGGTTGTTACAGGGTGCCTGGGGACTGAAGTGGGTGAGCTCTCTGTGAGTGAGGGGTGGTAGTGCTGGAAGTCTGTTTTTGTTTGTCTGCTTGTTTTGTTTTGTTTCTTTGAGATAGGGGCTCGCTTTGTAGCTCAGGCTATCCTTAAATTCACTATGCAGCCGGGCTGGCCTGGAACTCATGGTGAATCTCCTACCTCAGCCTTCCTAGTGCAGGGATTACAGGCGTGCACCACCCTGCCCAGCCCTGGAAGGTTCCTTATGCATAGGCAGAGAGAACAACTGTAGGAAAGCTGGATGCCTGCATAGCCTTTCCCGTGTGTTCAGACAGCCCAGTGGGGTCTTTTCTGTTTTCTTGAAGGATATGGTTCAGGCTGTGGCTAGAAGAGCTGGCCCAGCAGAGTATTTTGTAAGGGAGTTTGATCTTTATCCTGGATGCTGTAAGGAGCTCATGAAGGATTTGTAGCAGAGATATGGAGGAGGAAGGCTGCAGACCAACGAGTGGTTTGGACCCTACCAGGGCGATGGGAAGGGAGGAAACATTTGTGGTCCAGGTCCTCAGGGGCCATAGAAAAAGAACAGGAAATGCAGTGGGAGTTAAACGCTCTGCAAATTAGTCTCTAAGGATCAACATGGCACTTGAAGTGTGGAAAAGTGGGGCTGGAATATCAGCAGTGTACCTTCCAACTATGGGACTGAATTTGTACACACACATAAACACACACATGCATAGACAAACACGGATACTATTCATTTGTTCATTCTTAACAGACTGGCTGCATGCTATTTCACAGAATTTAAAAGTCTGTTTCTTTTGAGAATTGGCTGTATGACCCAACCCAACCCAATTTGTATACTTTCTCCACAAGAGAATATGTGTATCCTGAAAACAAATGGTTCCGTAAATTTCACATATTCCCAAATCTCAGTCTTCAATCAGGGCCTGACTTCTCTCTCCCCCCCGCAACATGTATAGTTTTGTTTTGTACTTTCCATTTTATTGTCTCATTTTCTCTTGTCTTCAAATTTGTCTTTTCCTGAACTGGGGAGGTTTTCAGCTGTATTTCCTAAAATCGTTTTGCCCAACTGTATCTTCTCTTAGGCATTTTTAGAAATATTTTATTCTATTTTTCAGATTGAATAATATCTATTGATCTAACTTTCAATTTACTGACTCTTTCTTATCCTCGCCACTCTGCTATGAAGCCCATTCAGTGAATTTTTCATTTTAGACATTGTATGTTACAGTTACAGGGTTTCCATTTAGTTCTTCTTCTTTTTTTTTTTTTTGTCCCTTTTGTGGTCCTAGAAATTGAACCCAGGGCCCCGCACATGCTAGGCAAGTGCCCTACCACTGAGCTATACCCCCAGCATTTTGATTTTTGAGTCTCAGTCTTTCTAAATTGCCCAGGCTGGCCTTGAACTTGCCATCCTCCAGCCTCAGCCTCCCAAGTAGCTGGGCTCACAGGCACATACCACCACATCTAGCTCACCTGGTTTCTTTTTATAACTTTTATTTACTTATACTCTCTGCTTTTTCTTCAATTATGAACATATTTCTCTTAATCTGTTGAGCACAGTTAAAATAGCAGCTTTAAAGTCCTTGGCCAGTAAGTCTAACATGTTATTCATCTTGGGGTTGACCTGGGTTGGTTATCTTTTCCCTTAAGAAGGATAATATTTCTATGGTTGTTCATATTTGAGCCTGTCTGGGTAATATACCTGCTTAGAGCTGTCTAAAGGAAATATAATGTGAACTATATATGTGATTTAAAATTTACTAGTAGCCATATTAAAAGATAAAAGTTAGTAAAATGAATTTTAATAATAATTTAACCAAATATATCCAAAATATTTCAACATATAATCACTGTTAAAATTGTTAATAAGATATTTAACATTTTTGTCATGCATTAAGTTTACAAACATAGTAAATACTTTTCACTTAAGCAGACTTCAATTCAGACAACTACATTTTCATTTGAAGCACTTTATATTGTGATTTCTTAAAATGTATGGTTGCAATAGCAGATTCATACACTTGTCTGTTCCAAAGATACTTAAATGTTTTCCAGTAACTGTATCAATACAATTGTTAAATTTTAAATTAGTTAACACTAAACAAAGCAGAAAAGTTTCAGTAAATCATCCAGGTTGGCCACCTTTCAGGTGCTCTAGAGCCACACACAGCAATGCCTGTCCCTTCGCCATCGCAGTGCTGAGCATGAGGGCGCGCCAGAAGCCAGCCGTGTCCCGGTTGTCCCTCAAAGACCTCGAAGGGCCCAGTCACAGTTGTGCATTTGGTTTTCACATCTCTTTAGTTGCCTTCCGTCTAGAATCGTTCTTCTGTCTGCCTTTGGCATTCGCGACCTTGATGCATGGCACACCACCACATGCCTGCTCTTCTGCGGAGTGGCCCAGCCTGGTTTCGTGTGCTGTTTCCCAATGGCCACACACAGGCTGGCGTCTCCGGCAGAAGTGTCAGAGCAGCGGGGCTGAGTTCGCGCTGTGCCTCACCGGGTTGCCTGCTTTCACTCTGTCCCTTCACTGCTGAGGTTTCCTTTGATTGTCAGTTGCCACAGGATCACTCAGCTCTTCCTGTGGTGGGCGCTTTGTCATTAATACAGATTTTGTGAGCAAAACTTAGAAATTAATAAACATCCTATTTCTCATCTGACTTTCAGTTTATTCACTTACTATTTATGTAGTTGCAGGGACTCAAGATTTCCTAGTAGGTGGCCCCATTACTTTGTTACTTTTAGTGTTTAGATGATCCCAGTATGGCTGGTAGCAGCCCTGCAGGCTGGCTACTGTGTCCTTTTGATGTCTTCATCATGCTGTTGGGATGCCACCGCTCCCAGCCCCTTGGGGGGCACAGCTCCGGGTGATTCATTTGTCTCCACATGTATGTTCACGTATTTCTGTGTCAGTCTTTATGTATTGGATACCCAGCGTTCACCCAGTACCGTCAGCGCTCATCCAGCTCTCCAGGGGTCATTCTGGTCTCTCCTTTTCCCTGGTTGTAACTGTCCTCTCTGGGTGAGCAGGTTCCTCTTACTTCCCTTGGTGTGTTTACTTATATGCTCAGCCTCCCTGTAACTCATCTCTCACTCGCAGTATGTCCTGTAGCCCGCGTGGGTGCCTCTCACCCTGCTGTGACCATGCTGCCCTCACCCTGTGCCCCCTCTGGATGCCACGGCTCCCGACACTGCAGATGCCATTTCCCTGCCCCCTCCGATGATCGCAGGATGGAGAAGGGAGGCAAAGGGCATTTCTCTTTCCCCTTTTAATGCTTCCCCTTTATTTGCTTCTAGAATTTCACAAATAGGACATGCTGCTTTTTTATGCCACCTTTTATTGTTATCTATGTTTTTAACAATAGCTTTATTAAGATTGTAATTTATATATAATAACTTCACCCTTTTAACATGTATAAATCAGTGCTTTTTAAAATTTTATTTACTTATTTTGGTACTGGGGATTGAATCCAGGCCTTTGCACTGAGTATATCTCCAGGCCTTTTTTCATTTTTTATTTTGAGATAGGATTTTACTAAATCACTAAATTGCCTAAGCTGGGCTTGAACTTGCCATCCTCCTGCCCAGCCTTCCAGAATGCTGGGATTACAAGGGCATACCACCACACCCAGGTGTATGCTTTAATATATTCACAGTTGTGCAACTATCACTACTATCTTTTTTTTTTTTTTTTTTTTGAGACAGCATCTTGCTATGTAGTTTAGGCTGACTTTAAACTCTCAGCAGTCCTCCTGCCTCAGTCTGCCGAATGCTGGCATTACAGGTGTGCACCACCACACCCAGCACCACTATCTAGTTTGAGAGCCATGTCCTTATCCCAAAAAGAAGTCCAGTACTCAATAGGGGTTACTCCCAGTTTCTCCTTCTACTGTAATTAGAAACAGTTTATCTACTTTTTCTTCCCTATAAATCCTAAATGTTCTTTGTGAACAGATCACACAATACATGATCTTTTCTGTCTGGTTTCTTTTTGTATGTTTTCACGGTTCACCCATGTTGTAGTATAAACCAATCCTTCTTCCTTTTTATGGCCAAAGAGTGGCCCATTGGGTAAACACTGTATTGCCCTTTCATTACCTGGTGGACTTTGCATCATTCTCACTTTGTGGCTTTTGCGGCTGTGCCGTGACTGCTGATGTCCAGGCGTTGGTGCTGGCCATGTTTCTGGTTCTCCAGTGTCATCAGTGAGTCACAGGTAGGTTCTCTTTTTTCTAAGGACCATCTCCCCCCATGAGATGCTGCTTCTACTTCCTCAGAGGATTGGCATAGCTGACATATTGTGCCAAAAGGAGAGTTAAAATATTAAAATATAATTTCCTGCTCTGTGTCCTTACACTGATGATCTAATATGGACTTAAAATTCTGACAGTTTTCCCAAGCTCATCAGCTATGCAGGAAGAGAAAAAGTACAGAAAACATGAAATGTGTATCTGTTTTTAAAAGTTACATCTGCTTTTCAAAGAAGTCACAGAGCAATGAAGAACTTCAACGGCTCGTCAAAGAGCAGCTCCCAGCAGCCTGTCCAGAAGGATGGGCCCCGGGCTGCGGGACCTGTGGGTCAGCTGGGCACTGTGGTCGGACAGGGCTGTGGTGGCTTCACAAGAGGCCAAGGTCGTGGCGATGCAAGGCCACTGTCCCTGCTATGTCCCTGGGCTGCACAGGGTGGCTTCCCTAGGTTTTTCTGTGACAGATCCACAAACGAACTTTCTCAGGGATTAATGGAAGCTCAGGTGGAAACGCACAACTAGAAAAAGATCTCATGGGCATTCACCCTTACTGTTAGCAAAGATTTCTCCGGTTCTCTTCTGAATTTCCTTTAGCTCCGGTTTTGTTCCGGTAGCCTCGGCAGGTGCGTTCTGATGTCAGAGCATTTTCGTGGCTGATCAGGGTGAGAAAGATGAGGAGACTTCGCCTGTATCCTGCCCTGTTTCCATTAGTTTCCTTCCTTTCTATTAAAGCTAACGGGCGTCATGTGTTTTTAAATGTGGCCTGACTTTCTGAGTGTTCCCATGGACTACTTTGAAAGTTGAATTGGTAAATGGATCCCACAGAAGGAAAACAAAGTTCTGTTCTGGGCTTGGTGTCTGTGCCCAGTTAGAGAAGAATTCTTCTTGAAGATATTCATCAGGTAACAGATCTGATTTTAAGCCCCCCAAACCCAACCCACCCCACCCCATCCAGCCCCAGTCTAGGAACCGCCTTCCAACAGCACACCTTGGCACAGTCTGGGTTAGTATACACAAGCACCGAGAAGCCAAGTGCCAAGCAGAGCTGTCCTTGTGGCCCAGGTTCTCTGGTTGTCCAAAGAACCTGTCTTTGGAGACCAGTCAGTACATGGACTTATCGGCCTCCTTAGAATCCATATGAAACTTGGGAAAGCTGGGATCACCTGGTGTTTTTTTTTCTTTCTTTATAGCCAGGGTTATTCCTATAGTGGGATGACTTGGGCTCTGGACTCAGATCTCCCCTCTGGTGCTAAATGGCAGGGCCAGGCAGGGAGGTCCTAAGCCCTAGAAAATGTCCCCACCCTCTGCAGGTGGGGTGAGGGCTGTCACGTCCACCCTGCAGGGGCACTGTGCCCAGCTGCTGAGGAGGTACTTGGCAAGTAGAGCATCTTTCCTCCCTCCCTGCCTCCTATCTCAGCCAAGCCCAGCATCCAGCCTAGAACCACACACGGCATCTGTTCCTGCCCTTCTGTAATGTGAGGGGAACATTGACGCGTTTACTCAATGTTACATCTGCTGAAAAAATGTATTCTCAGAATGCAGTCATGGACGTCCTTTCCAAGAAACGCCTTCTCCAGAAGCCCCTGGTGAGCCAGCCTCCCTCTGGTCTTGTTTCCTAGTTACACATGTTTTAAATTATAGGAAGAAATGCATCCTTTGGGGGAGACTGAGGAAACCAGGCGAGGCTCTGAGGCTAAGTAAATATCAAACTTGATAGCGTAGTTCAGCTAGATGGGCGTTTGCACTTTGTGTAGCTGTATGATGCTTAATCAAATATATTTATATCAATTATATATACTTACTATATGTTTATATACTTATTTTGTTTATTTAAATTCTAGATTTATGAAGCTGTTTTGAATAATTACTTTCATTTAAAATTTTAAGCTCTTTATTTAGAAGTAATTTCAACCTCTAGAAAATTTGCAGTAAGAACGGTACAAAAAATAGTTCTCATATGGCACAAATAATACTCATATACCCTCCACTTAGATTTACATCTTATGAACACTGTACCTTGTTTGTGTCTCCTGTGATTTCTCATTATCTCTGTGTGTGTGTGTGTGTGTGTGTGTGTGTACACACAAGCACACTCAACATGTATATGTAATACTTTTTCTATAAAGTAATTTGAGAAATTTGGCAATTTAGCTCAGTGGCAGAGTGCTCGCCTGAGTTCAATCCCCAGAACCCCCAAAAAATAATAATTTGAGGAATTTCTTATATCACAGCTCTTCAGTCCTAAACAGTGTATACAAGGGGTGACTGAAATATACAGTGAATGTTTAAATTTAAAAATTTTACTACAGTAAAAGATACATTACCACAAATCCTCCTCAAAGTGTTCCCCCTCACTTCATCACACTCGTCCCATCATTCTGGTCACTTTCTGCAGCAGTTCTGGAAGGATTCTTTCATGAGTGTCTTTACAAGGTGTGATAAGAAATACAGTGAATGCTGTTGCTGAGCACCATCTGACAGAAAGGCAGGCTTGTAAAAGCATCACAGTGTGTCCTCGTCCGTCTTATTCACCAGATTTGGCACTGGGTGACTTCTGGTTCTCCCCGAAGTCAAAATGACCATGAAAGGTATGTATTTTGAATTGATTCAAGACATCAAGGCAGCCATGACAGTACGACTAAAGACAGTCATGAAAGAGGACTTCCAGAACTGCTTCAGTAAGTGGCAAGAGTGATGGAGAACTGTGTTTGAAGCAAGGGGGAGGATACTGTGTCTTTTACTGTAATGTTTTATTTAAACATACACCAAATTTTTGATCATACCTTGTATTTCCTAATAAGAACTATTCTTTTATATATTCACAGCACACTTACTAACCTCAGTAAATTAAACACTGAACTAACACTTTCATTTACTCTCTAGTTCAGATTGACCCACTTGACCTAATAGTGTCCTTTATAAATTTGTTAATTTAATAATGACTTTTTTTTGCCCTAAAACAGTATGACCATACAGAAAGTTCACATGATACTCAGAGTGTAAAATTGAGCTCTGTCTCAGCTTCTAAGATAAATATGAAATATTAGAATATATTTCTCCTAATTTTATTTTTTTGGATAGATTTTAGATTTAGCTGAATTTAGAATTAGATTCGTAGGTAACTCATTGACCTTTAGTTGAGCACAGACTGACATTCATATGCATGTCAACTCAGACAGCTCAGTAAGTAATTGTAAAGGTTTAATAGAATGCTATTCCATTAATAGTGTTCTACATTGCACTATAATTTGGAAGCTTTCCATATGGTCCAGTGCTTGGATCTGAATTCCCTAACATGCTGTCATTTTTCTTGTTGGTGTATAGATCCCTCTCACCAGCTCTGGTAATGTACCATACTTTGAGTTCCTGTCCAGGTTTGGTGGAATTGACCTAAATATAAATGTTATAAAGAGGTAAGTATTTTGTTTGTTGATGTGAAATTTGAAATATGAGTAAGAGCTATGAAATAAAGCCATCAGAACTAATCATAGCTACAGATTTCAGTATCTGCATGAAAAATGGTGCGACAATTAAGCTTGTTCATTGTGTCATCTTGATTGGCTGGGACCACCCAGGGCATCAGTAAAACACACTTCTGGGTATGTCTAAATGGGTCATGAGGGCATGATGTTGGGTTCTGTCTGTCCCTGGCCCCTTCCTATCTCATGGCTTTCCTGCTCTGCTTCTTGGCTGCCACAAACTAAGCAGACTTGCTACTCCCTGGCCTTCTGTCATGATGTTTAAATTGTGGATGTTGGGTATTGTGTCCAGTAATAGGAAATCTGACTAATATAGATGGGCTGGTAGAGCGTCTCCCTATAGAATTTAGTGGATTTAATCCTTGGCCAAAATTTTTTTTAGAAAAATTCTAATGTCTGTATTGCATACCTTTCAGAATTAGAGATGTGATATTGTAATAATATAATATTAACATAACAAATTAAAATCAGATAAATGCAAATGCAAATACGTTGTACATGATGTATTTTAGATTTGGAAATAATGGTGTTTTTTTGAAATAATGGTTTTTAATTTTGAAGTAAAATATTAAGATGCCAAATTTGAAATTTTTTTTTTTTTGGACATTGTTAGTGTTGTTCACTGGAAAGTGATCATGTTCTGGTGGCTAGAAACAGAATGTTAAAAATGATCCTTGTATGAACTCCTTTAGTGTTTCATGGCTTAGCATTAGCATGGGTCTTGTTTGCTTTGTTTGCAAAATGAGGGTGTTGGAATATGACCTTGATGTCCTTTATGACCTTCATGACCTTTATGTCTCTAAAAGCAGTAAAGTTCTTTGGTTCTAGTATATGATTTAGGAAATACTATTTTAGTAATACAACATTTACTAATTATCTGACTCCAAATGAATAAGCTTTATTTTCTCAGGAATCATGTGAACAATGATAAGAATTAAGCTGGGCGTGGTGGCCCATGCCTGTAATCCTGGCACTTGGCAGGCTGAGGCAGGAGAATTGTGTGAGTTCGAAGCCAGCCCGAACTACACAGCAAAACCCTGTCTCAAAAAACAAAACAAAACAAAAAAAGAAAAAAAAAAGAAGAGAAATTTGATCCTGAAATGTTACCAAATTTGGTATTGCTGGTATCACTTTCCTGAGCTGATGACAGGGGCTTGTGTCAGGAAGTAGAGTCCTTGTGAAAGGAAAATGCGTTTCTTGAGTGAGTGAGTTCTTGCTCTCGTTCTCATGGGACTGGATTAGTTATCACCATGAGCAGGTGTTATAAAACAAGGATGCCCCTTGTGTCCTCTGTCCTTTGCATGTCCCTGCCTTCAGCTCTCTGCCATGTGTTGAAGCAGCATGAGGTCAGCACCAAAGTGCCTGGTCTTGAACTTTCACATCTCTGGAACTATGAGCTAAAATATACTTTTTTCTTTATTAAGTCTCAAGTCTCAGGTATCCTGTTATAGCAACAGAAAGTGGGCTCAGGCACATGCTGGTCCAGAACATATGTGTGCTGTTTAGTTAATGCTTGAGAAGCAGTGGGGAGCCCTGCAGTGTCAGGACCAAGTGCAGTAGGAGGGGCTTCGGTGCTTTGTCTGAACCCATCGCCTGCACTTGCACATACTTGACCTTCATTCTCCTCGTCTCCAAAGACCCCATCTCCTGGTCTGTAAAGTCAATACAGCAGTGGTCCCTGCACAGAGGTCCCAGTGAGATGAGGTTGGCCATCGTCTTGGTCACTTACTCTTTGCTGGAACATAATACCTGGCACCTCCAATTTAAAGGAGGAGAGGGTTGTTCTGGCTCACAGTTTCATAGGGTTCAGTCCATGTTCAGCTGGCTCCAGGCAGGAAGGGCGTGGTAGGTGGGGCTGGCAGAGGAGAGCTGCTTGTGTCATGGCAGCTAGAAAGCAGAGAGGGAAGGGAGAAGGCAGGGATGGAAATGTACCCTTCCAGGCCTGGTGCCCAGTGACACACCCCTTTGGCCTCTTCCTAATAGCACATTTAGCTGTGGATTCAGGGGTGGATTAAGCCACTTCCTTCCCACCCTACCTGATGGGCAATAAATATCATTATATTAAAAGAGATTGTTTAGAAATCCTTGTGATCTCTGTAGGTCGTGCATGAACATCTATTTGGTTAAAGCATTGCAACAAAGATTTTTTCATTTTTATTTTGAAGGGGAGGAGGGAATGAAATGAACCACTGCCGGACACTGAAAGAACTTGAGATCCAAATTGGAGAAAAGGTAATAGAGGTCTTTAAAAACACTCCCTCCTTACACATTCTCAGTCACCCACAGTCGTCAGCCCAGGAGATGACACAACACAGGCCCTGCGCCTTGTCATCGAGTTCTCACATCGGAGCCGTCTGGCTCAGCGGGGCTGGGCACAGGCCGATGCAAAAGCAGTGTCCACGTTTTGCCTTGATGGCATCACTTCCGATGCATGGCACTGGCAGAAATCCCGGAATATTAATTCCATTCCCATTAACTTCAGGTCTTTATTAGCAGGGCTGCCTTTTCTGTTTTTGTGTTAAGACTGAGCAGGTTTTTCTTTAGGAGAAGGAAACTGCTTTTCATCCATAAATGCTAATCAAGAGCAGTGTGGTAAAAATACCAGGGCCAGCTCACAGGAATACCTGTTTAAGCCTGGAGTCATTTAGCTGCGGGAGCTACCGTGCCTTTGGAGGGAAAGCATGCAGCCTCGATGCTCATGAGGGTTAGGACCCGCCGCGCAGCTCAAGGGGGAGGCCGGGATGGCAGTGTCATCCAGGGCTTGGAATCGGACGCCTTTTTAAAATGCATGTGAGCCTGTCACTTACCCGAGCAGTCTGAGAATCATGTTTTAATTTACTTGATGCAATATGTTGGTTCGAAATGTGACAAATTTTGTTTCTTTTTTGAACTTTTCTGAGACTTCATACTTTTCAAAATCAAAAATACCCAGAGAGCCACAAAATGTTTGCTTCAAGTTTCTTGGCTGCAACCATCAACGCCAGACAATGCATCTTAATATGATGGTTTTTATAGCGTTACATGTCCCTAAAAACCTGTCTCATTATAGTTGGTATCAGCAGGAACCCTGACATAATTATCCCTTTCTTCTGTTGTGGTCCAATGGTTATTCTGTCAGAAATACGTGGTATGATTAATACTATTTTTGGTGTAGGTCTTTTATTTGTGAAATCCTCCTGGGACAGTCAGTTGTTTGTAACGTTCTTCATAGCAACATAAATATTGCTGCAGATCGATAATGAAGCTTCGTCCTTTGCATGCAGTGAATGGACATGGCTGGGCTTGTAAATGACCAACATCAAGGCCGTGAAGACCAACTCTTACACCAAACTCCCTCACTCTCAGGCCTTTTATTTAATACCTTTTCTTCCTGCCTCGCCCCACAGAAGGTCTCCCCAGGGGTAAAAGTGGAAACCAGTGGAGTTTTCATGGATCTTCCTGCAGGGACAGAAGGTGAAGGTCGGAGGCCGAGGGGCCTGTGAGGAGAGAATTCTATGCCACAGCCACACCAGTGTCTCATCTGCCCTGTGGTCCAGTCCGGCCGGCACACACAGCAGCCAAATTCTGCCTACACCCCGATTCTGGCAGCCAGGTGGGAGGAGACAGGAAGGATCTTAGACCTGAGTTCCATCCTGGGGCTCTGCCATCTGCCAGCCAGGTGGCTTTAGGGAAGTCCTTGTCTCCAGGTTTCTTTGTCAGCCAGCCTCCTCAAAGGGCTGTTGTGTGGTTAAAAATAACCCAGTAATAAGCACCTGGAGCACTGAGCAGTTGCCAGTGATGTGATTACATGTCCCCCTACAGCTCCCTCTGAGGCAGAGGTGGGAACACAGTGTACCCCTCTCCCCTAAACAGAAGAACCAAGGTGAGCAGAGCGACCCCACGCTCTGCCACCCTTGCCCATGTGCAGTGGCACCTTTCCGGTTCAGCCTGTGCCTATGAGTGGCCAGGACATCTAGGATCCACCGAGGCCAGACTGTCTCCATGCTTGCGTCATACGTGCCTGGGGTGGGGATGGTTTGGGATGAGAGCGCCACTGTCTTGGAATTTGCGGAGTCTGATTTTGCTAATGCGCAGGTGACTTCACCTTCTTAAGCCAACAGATAATTAGCAGTTGGGGCCTGAAAGGCCTGAACTCCAGTGCTCATGTTTGCTAGTTGCTTCCCATGCAGGGAGCCGGGTTTCTTGGCCTCCAATGCGGGGTCGTGTTCCTGCTCTTGCCCCGGTGATGCTTGGCTTTCTGACTCTCAGCTGCGGAGAATCGCAGGAGGCTAGGCAGGGTGGCCGCCAGGCCTTGTCTCTGTCCTCAGTGGGGCTGTGGCTGGCTTTGTGCCTCAGTGGCCAAGCTGCACGGCATCACAGGAAGAGCTGTTGCTAGTTCCCACGCTGGGCCTGGAGGAGGAGGAACCTGTCACTCCACTGGATCTCAGGGCGTCCTCGGCAGGCTCCCAGTTCTAGTTTAATCTGCTCCCAGGTTCTATTCACCCGGAGTCCTGGCCATGCCTGGTTCCCTCTCACCCTCTTGACCCCTGCCTTCTGTTCTGGGCACCCTGTGCTTTCCTTTGCTCCCCACTGGGACCTCGGCTCAGCATCTCCTGAACTGACTCCAGAGCTGCTGCTTCCCTGAGGGATCTGGTGAGATCAGGGTCCTGGCCGCTTCTGGGACAGGCTTTGCCACGTTCTGAGTTACTCAGGGCTTCAGGGATGAATGAAAGAATACAAGCCAAACCCTCTGTGTGCAGGAAGGTGTCAGCCCTTCCACCCAGTTCATGGAGCTGGCTCTTCTGCAGGACCCTTCCCATGGCAGGCTTTCCCTGACACCAGGCTGGTGGGGAGGACCAGACCTCAGCTTTACCAACTGGAATCAGGAGGATTTGGGTGCAGGGCTGACCAGCCCATCTCTCTGTGGGTCACCAAGATATTGTCACCACTGTGCATGACATGCAGATACTTCAGTATCAGTTTTTTCTTAATGTGAAATTTCTTCCAACATGAGTCTTTAAAAACCCGTCTCTCCACATCTCATGGCCCAGATTGTGCCCCACACCCAAACTGGTCACTGCCAGTGGAATTGGTCCCTTCACACAGCCTGGGATAACCCCGGCCAGCCGTGATGTGGCCGCTCGATTCCCTCCTGTGGGCCACTGGCCATCCCAGGAGGGCCGATGTCTGAACCAGGGGGAAGAGGGGTGGCTGTGTTAGACAGAAGAGAGGAGGGGCTCGGGGCTCGGGGCTCGGGGCTCGGGAAGGCAGCCAGCATATCTTTTGGATGCTCATGTAATTTTCTGGATCTTGCCGACTCTAATAATAATAATAGCCAGCATGGATTGAGTACTTACGAGGAGTTCTTCTAAGTGCTTCTTGGGAAGCAAGGGCAAGGGGATTGCAAGTTTGAACCCAGCCTGGACAATTTAGTGATTTAGTGAGACCCTGTCTCAAAATAAACAATGAAAAAAGGGCTGGGGATGTAGCTCAGTGCAGAGGCTCAATCCCCAGTACTGCAAAAACTTAAATAAGTGACAAATCATTGCATTCCCAGGAGAAAGCATGAGGCGATGTAGCCGCCATCCCATATGGGTGCAGGGGAGACGGAATGGGTGGTGGCGGGCATAGCTGGAGAAGCTGCAGCTCCAGCCCTGGAAGCGTGACTCCGACATCCTTGTCTTAACCACCAGGCAGGCTGCCTCTCCTGGCCTCTGCAGGGAAGGGGCTGTGGCTGGCTTTGTGCCCAGTGAACTTGACACCTGCCCAGGGTCCAAGGCAGACCCACTCTATCTCTGTGAGCAGGCTGCGTTCATCATCCTGGAAGGACAAACAGTGGGGTGGTGGGCTCCAGCTGCAGAGTCCTCTCCCACCCATGAGCACCCACTTCAGATGGCATCTGGGTGACTGCTCCTCTTTAGTCCCTGGCACTCTGCTCTTTCCCACGTCTTCTCAGGTCCCTGCCTACCTGGGGGCCCATCCAGCTCCATCCTGGAGTGGTGGCCATGTCCAAGCCCTGAGACTTAGCCTGTTCACTTCCAGAGCAGAAGGTTCTGCCAGGGAAGGAAAGGGGCAAAGCAAAGAGCCACATGTGAGGTTACTGAGAAATACGAGCTGCTGTGACCTGTAGAGAATGTGATATGTGTTTGTAAATGCCAGGCTTTAAACTAGGTGTGGTGGCACATGTCTGGAACCCCAATACTCTGGAAGACTGAGACAGGAGGATCCTAAGTGTAAGGCCAGCTTGGGCAATTTATCCAGAGTCTGTCTCAAAATAATAAGGGAAGGGGACTGAGAATGTAGTTCAGTGACCAGTAAAGGCCCTGGGTTCAATTCCCAGCACTACAGAAATGAAACAAACAAAGACAAAAATCACAAATGCTGAGCCTTTTCCTGCCATACAAGGAAACTGCGCTTAGCTGAAGACTAACTAGACTGCAAGGATAGAACGTTCAGCTAAAGGAACATAAATGAAAAGTAGAAATCCAAAGCCCCAGGCTGTCTGCTCCTGGACCGATCATGTCACGATCCAAGCCAGAGAAACCCTCAGAAGAAAAGAAGGCTCTGAGGCCCATGCACCATGCTGCCAGAACATCTGGTCTACCCAGTCAGCTGTGACTAGTGTGTGCATTGGACACCAATGATCCCACACTTTTTTATGGGATTACCCTGGTGCCTTGGAGTGGTACAGACGTAGCCTGAGTCATTCCAGAGGCAATTAGTAAATAATTATAGGTGCTAAACTGCTTGCTTGCTCTGTAACATCCTCATGGAGAAGAGATGAAAGTGGTGGGTCCATTCGTTTTCCTAAGTAGGCGAATCCTCACAAAAACAAGAAATTTTAAAAATGATTGCTGGAGGAATAAAGGAAACGGTCATTGGAATCAACGCCATTTCTTAAACCTACCTTAACACTCTTAACACCACGTTTGCAGGAATGAACGCACCACGGTGCAGTCTGTCTACCTAATAAAAAGGCTGCGTCAAACTCGAAAGGAGGCCATTTACCAAACCTCGCAGGCTTCTGGTTAATTCCCAATATTCTCCCGATCCCACCCACCTCAGCTCTCCCTTGGTGCACTTGGTATTAATTGCCGATTTCAGCAGGTATTTGAACACATCTCCCCTTTCATCTGAAGAAAATATTAGCATATCGCGGAGCTGTTGGGACAGATTGCATCTGCAGCACTTTTCCTCCCTGCAGAAAAGCCTATCAATCATAACTGAATATAGTGATTAATAATGTCACAGCTTTTCTCCGTGTGTCTATGTGCAACTAAATGAAGAGTAGCGCTTACGTTTCGATCTCAAGTATCTCACACCACAAAACAATCAGTTGCCATTTTATAAAGAAATAATTATATTGAAAATACTTCTACACCAGTGCCTATTTTTGGTGGCTCTATTATTAATTTACTGGGGGCTTCCTGAGGAAACCTCAGCAGAGATTCAGTTATATCAGAATTTGTAGGTATTTCAGACTTCAGTTTGTCTTTCTTCTTTTTAAATGACATATTCCTGCAAGTTATGGGAGGGGACCAAAATAGTGTGGTGGCTAGAAACTACCCGGAGCTCCTGGACGGTAGCCCGAGTCCTGGCCCTCAGTGGGACTGGGACCAAGCTGGCCTGTGACACTCCACAGTGGTACCTCAGGGTTCCCCAAGATGGCTGGGTTCTGAGTGGGAAGAAGAATAAGATGGACACTGAGCAGAAGTACCTCAGGCTTCCCCAAGATGAGTGGGTTCTGAATGGGAAGAAGGATAAGATGGATTCACAGAGAACTTACTCAAAGATGAGGAAGTGTTTACATTGGGAAGATCAGGACCCAGGAGTTCTCATGTGGAAAGCTAAATGATGGTGTGTGGCTTAAAGCTACAAAGGAGATGGATGAGAGGTCTGTATGCCAGTGGTGTCCACATTTATGTCTCCTTCTGGGGCCCCGTACTACATCCTCTATGGGTAGAGTACAACTTCCAGTTGTACTGCTCCACTCCAAGAAGCCGTTCTTCTATTTCCTCCCCTTTAGCATTTATTCGAGCAGAAACTGAGGACCAGTGCCTCACCCATAGCCAGTCCCCATGTCCATCCACAACTTCCATCCACTGTATCCTGGACAGGACCCTGAACCTGACCACTTCTCTCTGCCCCATGGCCGACATAATGGCCTAAGCTGCCTTCGTCTCTGGCCTGTGCCTTGTCAGCAACCTCCCATCAGGTTTTCTGTTCCCTCTCTCACTCCACACACTCTTCCACAGGAGAGCAGAGCTGTTGTTCACACCTCCTCAGGGAGGGTCCCCACACCTTGAGGCCCATGGACGGCTCTCCCCGAGAGATGTGGTCTGACTGCTCCATCTGTGGTTGTGGGTTTTCCAGAATATTCTGAACACCCAAAGACTTACTTGTTTCCTTGTTCATGACTAGGGTGCATATTTCACAGAAGTGGCACCTTCTTTCTCTGTCTTGCTTGCTGCTGTAACTTCAGTGCTTTGAACAGTTCCTGAGCATGGGACGTATACTCAGCAAATGTATTTGGGGTGAATAAATAAGTTTTTGTAGAAGAGTTCCCACCATGTAGAACAGGCAGGAAAGAGAAGAGGGGAGCACGTGGACAGGGCTGTTGCCACACACCGAGGACAGGCCAGGGGAAGATGTGGGCCAGCTGGTAGGACTGCAGCGTGGCACAGGCCCGAGGCGCAGAGGCGGGGTCGTGGGGATGGTGTGGCTGGGCACACCGAGGAGACAAGTGCCTGTGATGCATCGTGTGGTTTTCATGTTTCTCAGCATGCTGGGACAGATCACATCGAGAGGCAGGCTGTGGAAATAGAAGCTCTGAGGGCAAGAGTTGATTAACCCTGAAGCCTGGGGCAGGAGGAGGGTGCACTGATCAGAGGGTTAGCACGTGACGGGGGTTCTCTAGGGGTCACCTTGAGCATTGTCGTGGATGACTTTGCTGGAGTCAGGTACCTGTTTTCAGACCCTTGAGGGAACCAGTCACTCTCGTACCATCATTGTTAGCCTGCATTTGCTGAGCATCTGTAGGGATGAGGGGTCCCAGGTAATCCCCGGGACACAGAAGTGCTAAGATCCCATCCTCCTCCAGAAGCCGGAGCAGCCCGGGGCACAGGGTAAGCAGTCCACTGCAGTACTTTGAAGTTTGCCTGTTGGTTGGAATACTGGTCTGATCTGGGGGATCAGGGAGCAAGGGAGTAGAAGTTGCTGTGGTGCAGGTCGGTGGAGCGGCAAGGCTCATAAATCTGGTGTTGGTTTGGCTGCTGGGGGTGCCGTGGAGGACAGGAGCTGGGACCTGGCTTGGAGGAAGGTTCACTCCATGTGGTTCGTGGTTCCTAGGGGCTCACCCAATCTTGGAATTAGTGAGAGAACAGAAGAAAGAAGGCAGGAGGGCGCAGGGTGGGTGCCTGGGGACATCAGCTGGATCTGTTTTCCAGGAGGAAGGATGGCTCTGGGGGTGAGGGAGAGAAAGTAGGCACTTCTGGCCCAGTGTGCCCCAGGTGAACTCAGGATCTTCCTGCCCAAACCTGTGTCACATTCTGCATTCTGGATCCCATTCATTCTGGTCCCCATGTCAGAAACCGGGCCCCACTCTGGCTCTCCCTTTCTTACCCCTCCACGTCCTGCAGACTTGGTCCCCTAGAATTTCCCATCTAACCCTTGAGGATTCACAGTGGACACTGGCACAGTGGGATCCTGGGAGGCCACTGCAGAGAGGTAGGTGTTGGCAAAGCAGGCTTTCTAGACCTTGGTTTGTTTAGTACTGGTCAGGATCCAGGGGAACTTGCCTTTGGAGAGTGCCACTTTGAGACATGTCAGAGGCAATGCCAGACAGGTCCCATCCTGTGCCTGGCCCAGGTCTTGGCCAAGTGCTAGAGCTATGTGGCCGACCCATGTCTTGGCCAGTCTGGGAAATGTTCATTGGCCGAGCAGTACTCTTGGATATGCTTGCTTCCCTCAAAGTAGGAGCCTCTCCTATGATTCCCATCAGACATCAGGGTGCTGGGGAGGGTGGCAGTAGCCCACCATCTTGCCTGGACCTTCAGGGAGCTGGGATTGGGGTCTAGGGCCCCGGTATTCTTGACCTGTTCCTGGGGAGAGCTAGTATCCTGTGCGTATGATCTGGACAAGAAAGAATGGAAAAATAGACAGTGCTTCTTGCAGTTCTGGCACCCTTTTTGCATCTCTTGGCATATAGATATTAGGGGCTTCCATTCAGTCGTCAGCTAGTATTTCTTATTTCTTGTGAGCTGTGTATTGCAGGTAAGCATCTTAAAAATAAAAGTCAAATGTAAAGGAAGCTTTCCATGACCTATTAAGTATAGAACAGCAAGTTTCCCTAATCACCTGGGCTGCAGGGAGACCCCAGACCAGATTTTTGCTGCATCCTAGCAATGATTTGGGGGTCTCTTCAGTGATTTTTTTTTTGTCAGCTCTCTTTTCTCCATTTTCATGTATCTCGCTTGGATGTCTTTTTATGAAAGCTTGTTCAGTTTTTGGTAAAGGCAGGGTGTGCATATGTTCTGTAAAGAAATGGATTGTCTTTGACCTGTTTGAGGTGAGTGCCAGGGTAGATGAGCCAGCCCACTGGCCCACAAGGCAGGAAACAGCAGCTTTGTTAAAGGTGAGCGATACCCACATGTCCCTGCCTTGAAAGTTTGTGTTTATGAGCCTCTGAATGCAGTCTAATTTTTTCCTATCTGGTTTGGCTCATCTCTACCAGCTGGTAAATAGGAAATGTTCACGGTAGGAAGCCAATACTCTGCAGAGTGTAAACAGATGGAATCGATATAAAGTGACAAGTTAGACTGTGCTATTGAGAATACAGAGCCAGAACCGAGAACATAACAGTCAAGCTACTTATTTCGTTCCAGTTCATTTAGTCCTGAATAGTACTTCATTGCTCACAGCTGTGTTGGTCTTTTTTCCCCCCTTTCTTTCTTCTGGGTTGATAATGACAATTTCAAAGAAAAACTTTAATTAAAGATTTTATACAAAATAGCCAAAAGTAGAATAATAAGGAAAATGAGCATTGATGTGTTTATTGTAAGAGAAATCCTTTTCCACGGCCCCCTTTAAAATTTTACTTCTTAAATGTAAAACGGATTTAGTGGTGGTGACAGGAAGGTGCCAGACTGACAGCAGTGCCACCGAAGCCCCCTCCCCACCGGGGGGCTCGGTCTGCGGCAGGGGGTGGGGTGCTGCTCAGACCCCCTTCTGGTAGCAGGCAGGCGGGAAGTGGCTTGAGGAGAGGAAGTGAGCCACTGAACAGGCCCTGGTAAGAATTAAGTTAGTTTGCAGGTTGCTTCTGGCTTGCAGAAGCTCCGCCTGCCTCTGGGAAAGGTCCAGCTATCCAGAGGGATGATGGAGTGAGAATTCCAGCTCCAGAGGGAAAACTTTAGGCCTTTCTCTCCTCCTTCAAAGCCTGGGTGGTCATATTTATTTGGGTTCACAGCTTTCCTTCCTGGAGCTCAAAGTGCTATAAAAAGAATTTTAAACAAAGACGATGGAGAAATAATCACATCCACTGTAGGCAGTTTACTGCACCATCTGAGCTCAGTGGGGGACAAATATGAAGCCGCGTGATCCTCCTCGTTGCTGTTCCACAACAGGCACAGGCGCAGACCTCCCTGCTTCGTCCCTGAGGATGTCTCCAGCAGGACTCAGCGCTCTCTGGTCACATGCAGGCAGGAACCCGTACGGCACAGGCCAGTCCAGCTTCAAATCCTGACCCCACAGCGGTCAGCATGCCCCCTCCTCCTACAGGGAGGGCCGAGCTGCACTCTCCTCACCCCATCCTCCTCCCTCCTCCCAGATCCCCGGGCCTGGGATGCAGGCAAGGAGGAGGACCTGTGTGTCCGTCTTGACCTGGTGAGCTCCCTAGGCGGCGTGGAAGGCCAGTCCCCCATGGGGCACACGAGGCGCTACCAGGGTAGCACTTTGGGGACCTCTGAGCTGTGCGGGTTTTCTGAAGACGAGGATGGGCTTGGCTTACCCATCTGACCCCAGGGTCTCCCCGCTGCTGAGAAGCCCTTGGGGATCAGGAAATGCAAGCTTTCTGCCTTTTTTTTTTTTCCTGACCCCATGGAGAATTCATGCTTTCCGTCTGTGTCAACAATAGGTTTCCAGGCTATTTTAATTGATTCCTCCTTCCCTGCTCTGCTGTCCGATTCTCAGTTCCTCCACCAGGAAGGTGTAGAGCCAATCGCTGAGTCCACTGGGAAACGAGATGCCCACCTGCCCATCTTGCAGGTACCTGTCTTGCCCGTACAAGGTTTTCCTGATTTACTGCAGCTTCTTTCCTAAGAATGCTGCGGTTACTTCATCCATCGTCCATTGTCCATCCAGCTATCTATCCACACTCACCCATGCATCCATCTACCTATACATCTACCCATCCAGTAATCTTTCCCACTTCTCTCCCTAGCCACTGTTCCTCCAGTCATCCGTCAATCATCCATCATCCACCCATCATCCATCCCTTGGTAGACTGATTCAGTCACCCATTCATCTATCCACTAACTCACCCATCCATACACCTGCATTCATCTAAATATCCATCTATCCATTTGGCCACTATTCATCCATTCATATATCACCCATCACCCATTCATCCATCCATCAATCCACCTATCAACCATTCACCAGCCATTTATACATGATCGACCCATCATCTGTCTAACCATCCGTCACCCATCTATTCATCATGTGTCTAGCCACTCAACAGATATCCCTTGATCCAAGCCCTGTGTCTTAGTTATTTTCTCATTGCTGAGACGAAATACCTGATACCCAAAATTTAAGGAGGAAAGGTTTGTATAGGTTTCAGTCCATAGTTGGCTGGCTCCAAGGCAGGGTGGCATGGCAGAGGGGCATCAGAGAGGAGAAATAGTCCATGGCTGGCAGGCAGGGGTGAGCACATTAGCCTTCTTTCTGTCCCTTATATTTTATGCAGGCTACCCGCCTAGGGCAGGTATAGTGCTCACACCCTTAATCCTAGCCAGCATTATGCCAAGCCAATTAGTGGACTGATTAGTAATCACATACCCTCGATCCCAGCACCACGCACTCTAGATCCAGCCACCTCTGAGAACCTCCCCACCCGGTGCAATGACTGCAGAGGCTTTGGGGGGACATCTAGACACAAGCTGTAACACCCTGTTCTTGGCTTTAGACTCCTGCCTGTTCAAGGCCTTCCTCCCTTTCTAGGCTGTTGCTGTCTCAGGCTGGGCAGCAGGAGAGGGGGAGGTGGGGCTGGGTGAGCGACATCACTTCAGCACTTACCATTCACTGCCCTGAGAGTGCTTGTCTGGTGACATGGAACTCTGTCCTCAGCATTGGATACAGCCAGCAATCCCCACCCCACCACCATGGTTTGAATGGGCTACAGGGCTCATCTTCATTCCCATTGCACATATTCAAAAACTGAAGTTTTGAGGAATCATGTTGCTTTTCCAAGGTTTCCTGAGTAATGGGGTGGAGCCAGGATTGGAAATCTCATTTCAGAGCCTTTGGGCAGTCACTGCACCCTTCTGCCCTTCGGGTCCCTTGTGGAGAGGAAGGGGGGTGGATTGTGATTGGACACACTGGGGTTTTCATGTGGGGTGGCTGCCACCCAGAGCAGTTTTGTGTGCTTTGCAGGATGAGCCACCATACCTGGGAGGAGGTGTGTGCCTTCCCCACTCCTAGCCTCAATCTTTATAAATTTGTCAAAGTCTTTTCTACATATTTTCGGCACTGGGATTGAACCCAGGGCTTTGTGCATGCTAGGAAAGTGCTTTATCACCAAGCTACGTACATCCCCAGCACCTTTTTAAAATTTTATTTTGGGGCAGGGTCTCACTAAGTTGTCCAAGCTGCCCTCGAACTTGCAATCCTCTTGCCTCAGCCTCCTGACTAGCTGGGATTACAGTCGTTCACCGCGGCGCCTGGATCCAGAATATTTTAATTTAAAATTTGCTTTTATTGCTTTAAAAAATTTTTATTTTTCACAGTCACCCTCTTCATTTTTCTTCACCCTTACATGAGTAGGGCTTCACTTCTTTGCTTGAGACACTAGGTAAGGGGTTTGCTTTATGAAGCCACACTTCAGAGCATGTGGTCCCTGCTACCCAGACCTGGATTCCAAGGGCACAGGGAGTGTCAGGGGTAGGGGCAGGCTGGGGTGTGGCACGGGTCCCCACCACGTACACCAGACCCCTGCATGGCTTGGCGAGCTGTGTGGCTGGGGTGGGGCTGGGATAAAGTCTGTGCCCAGGGGAGGGACACCAGGGCAGCTTCTTCAGAAGACCTCAAGCCTATTTCCTGGTTTCTGCACCTTGAAGACATAACTAGCTATTGTTTTATGTCGCTTTGAAAATTCCCAGCTTTGTGCATGTTGCTTATAGAGCTCCCAAGGTGTGTGGGGAGCTGGTACATGAGCTAAGAAAACTTACCCTGCAGAGGACCACAGAGTCTTTTTGTCTTGGGTCGGGCAGCTTCTCTCCAGCCATCCCACTCCTCCTCCCTTGCAAGGGAAGCAGCCCAGACAATATGCAAATGAGTGGGTGTGGCTGTGTGCCAGGAAAATCTATTTATGGATACTGAAATTTGAAATTCACATAACTTTTCACTTGTCATGAAATAGTCTTTTGATTTTTTCCAAGCATTTGAAAGTATTAAAGCCATCCTTGGCCCGCAGGTGTAGGAATCAGGTGGCAGGGCTTACCCTACCCAGGATAGACAGCCACGTACCCTTAGTGAGGGAGGCAGTGCTGTCAACCATCGCCTGGCCCACCTCTCTGGGGAATCAGAGGACACAACCACATTTTCTTTTGTTAGACTCGTGCTGGGAGCAAGCGAGAAGCAGCAGCCTTCTCCTGTTAACTGTGACTCGTGTCCCTTCCGTGAGTGCACTTGTTCTTGTTAGCCAGCACTGCTCCCCAGAGTAGGGGACTGGAGATTGGGAAGGGAAAAACTGGACAGGAGGACAGGCCAGCAGGGGCTGGTTGCCAAGGCTGGGCCAGCTTAAACCACCATGTCAAGGTCAAAGTCAGGGAAATGATGATCCAGTGGAAGGGTAATTAGGAAGCCAAAAGAGAAGCCACCAAGTCCTGCCCCAGAGTGGACAGTGGCAGGGCATCCTGGGCAGCAGACACAGCATGTCCTTCCCCTCTAGACATCCTGGTGGGCATCTACTCTCCCCAGGCAGTTCTGAGCCCCAGGGACATGACAGCAAACATGACCAAGGCACTGGGCCACATTTCACTGGACAAAGACAGACAATAGACAGATACAGATATAAACTGGAAATGGCCCCTAGTTGATGAATGCTAAGGAGAAAACAGAGTCCCCAGGAGTAGGCGACTCGTGACCAAGACCGAGGTGAATGCAGGGAGGGGTTGTCCAGCGGAGGGGGCCAGGAGGGCAAAAGCGTGAGGTGATGGAGAGAGAAAGGTGGCCCCTGCAGGGAATGGGGTGGGGGGACATAGTCACGATCGCTGGGCCCCAGGGCCTTCGTTTCTTGCTGTTTCCTTCTCTCCCACTGAGTGCGGGACCAGCCCCAGACCGCGGGCCCCTGACTGCTGCCTCGGCTGAGCCTCGCCATCTGCAGTTCCGCGCTGCGGCTCATGCCAGCCTCCAGTCTGACAAATGATAAGGAACTTGGAGACGTAGCTCTGGTGGGTGGGAGCTCACTGCCAGCTTCGTGGCTCCCGGCTCTCCATGCTGGGCATCCATATGGGGTGCTTGGGAGTTTTAAAAAGTGTGTCGTCTCATGTCCTCCATTTGCCCAGAGGAGGCAAATGAGGATTTGGCAGCAGGCCGTGCTGAGAGTTTCCTTTGGCCAGGGGTGCAAGAGCTCTTGGTGCCCAGCTTCCAGACAAGACAGTGAACGGGGCGGAGGGCAGCACACAGGAGCCAGCTGTCCCAGCACTCCCTGCACTCAGTGTCCGTGTCTGGGATATCCAGGTCCTGTCATCAGCAGGGGTGGTGTGTGGAGTGTAGGGTGGGGCTTCAACACAACATCTAGTCAGTGATCAGATTGTCGTCGTCATCACGCCAATACCCAGTGTCATAATTCCATTCTGGTTGGCCCTGAGGAAGGGGATCCTTGGTCTAGGAGGTCAGGGGAGGAGTGAAGAAGGCAGCAGTGGGGGCTGGGTGCAGCTCAGGGGTAGAGGGCTTGCCTACCGTGCATGAGGTCCTGGGTTCTGACCCTAGTGCTGCAAATACAAGGAGGATGACTGTGGATGGGGTGTGTGTGTGTGTGTGTGTGTGTGTGTGTGTGTGTGTGTGTGTAGGGGGCAGTGGGAGTGAAGTATTACCATGCAGCAGGATCCCATCCTGCCAGAGTGAGTGACCTTGGGTTCGAGGGGCCCCGGAAGTACTCAGCGGTCCCTTTCTCTCCACCACATCAGGCTGTGTGGATGGGGACTGGGCTGAGCAGTCAGTTGGATCCACTCGGGGTGGGGTCTTGTCCAGTGAGTGGGATGGAGGAAGGAAGGAGGAGGGAACACAAATGCAAGGGGCGCTGATGAGCAGGGATGGGTACCTGAGGAGGACGGAGGGCTGGTGAGACAAGGCTGGTGGCCTCTGGGCACCCAGGAGTGAGCTGGAAAGAGGAGGGGTGGCCAAGTATGGGCTCCGTGGCACAGAGCGGAAGCTGTTGTAGTGACAGGGGCGGAGCTT